>JAIUCT010000016.1:7570921-7586737 GCA_021307375.1 Tetraneura akinire | reverse complement strand
AATAATAATAATAATAATAATAATAATAATAATAATAATAATAATAATAATAATAATAATATGTGTAAGTAGCCACGTTACGATAATATAATATAAACGTTAAGTCGCTATATCGTATAGAATTTCGACAAACGCCGAAGAAATCAATCACACAAGAATGGGATATAAAATATATATATATAATATTATCATAATTATTATAATAGATATACAGTTTATAATATTGTATTATATTATGTACAACGATGGTATACGAAAATTTTGACGTTTTCAAATGAATAATTTCCGATTTTTCGATGGATATATCCTGTTTATACATTATGTATACTTACATTCGGACATCGATTGATTTCGAATTCGTGTTTATTTTATACTACTTATAATAAATTCAAATATAAAAAGTATAGATAGTGCCATAGTGGAGAATTATAAGAAAAAAACGTATGCTCATTAACGTTTTTTTTATTGATGATATTAATGAAATAATTAAAATATATAACATGCAACGTTATTAAGAATAATATAATATAGCTACCTAAAATTACACAACAAAAAAAAAAAAATCGTTTTCTCGATAATATAGGTAAGCTATATAATGTACATATTATATTATTATAAATTTATAATTATATTTTGATATAATATTATAATTTATATAGGTACGACATATACAGCAGGTATGATTCTACTACCATGTTATTAATTATTATTATAATTTACACAAAATATATATTATATTAATACAAAAATTTAAATTGCGCAAAATATACATAATATATTATAGGTAAATCGTGAATATAATTTTTTGAAATTTTAAAAAATTATTTACCTAATGAAATGTATAATAATATATTGAAAAATTCGGGTTTTGATATTAATTTAGTAAATATTAATTAAATATATTATAATATACAAGTATAGCATGTAATTTATGAATAAATAAACACAATTTGACATTTAACATCTGTAATATGAAAAATCATTATTTTTGTGTACTTGAACGGTGATAGAAATAAAAAGTGTTAAATCAATTATAAGTATTATATTATATATCTGTATATAAGTATTAAAGTTAAACTCGTACTAGTTTTTTTTAAATTATTTTATTATTATTAGGTAATCTATTAAATTTAAATGTCCTACATTCGTTACATTCATAACATTTTATGTATAGATAATAATATATAATATTGTAATATAGAACTTACACGCTTCTCAATCCTTTTTTTTTCGGATTGAGGGTTATAAAATTTGGACGTATAAAAGATTCTATATTCTTTGTATATATACAATTAAAATACCTTTATAATACGCCAAATCGACGTGTCTAATGGATGCTTTTATAATATATAAATACTAAATACATGTTTCAACAGTTTTGTATAAAAACCTTTTAAGGTTCAACCGAATAAAAAGTAGTCGAGAGCACGTATTACATTGTAATACAATATGTTTGAATGACATTTTGTTGTGAAATTTGACACCTAGGTCGAGTTTAAACATTATGATAATATTATTTTTCTTCTTCTTCTTTTTCTTCTCATACCACTTAGCGATTAAACGTTTATATAACGTATTATTATTATTATTATTATTATTATTATTATTATTATTATTATTATTATTATTATTATTATTATTATTATTATTATTATTATTATATTATGTTGAATAATCGTTCTGTATCGATTTTACAATATAACTATCATATTATTATTATCTGCTCATATGCATATTATATTGGCGTGTTCGAATGCGCATGAGTAGATTACTGTATACGTAATAATAATATTATAAGTATGGTTAGGTACGAGTTTTCCATTAAATTAAACTCGTATTTAAATATTTCATCGACGAGAATCCAGTTGACTCGTCTTTGGCAGATATATACACAAACATGTAATAACATTATATATAATATTATAGTTGTCATTTTTTCTTCGTCTACAGACAATAATAATTACGGTAAGGTCAAAACACCTGTGAACGTATAAAACGACTAATTAAATAAAATAAAAATAATAATAATAATGAAAAAATAGTAATTACAGGAAAAGGGCGGGGATCAACGTTCGCATTTGTCTCGGGAAAACGAGTCTTATAAAATAAAATTATTACCGCACATATAAATATTATTATTCGTAGACATATATTTTTTTTTTTTCGAAAAAAATTTGAATACATCCGACGACGTTACAAAATAGAAAATTATAAACATCCGATAATTATTTATAACATAATATTATTTTACATTTTTTATATATAATATATAAAATTGATTATTAATTGATCGAAATTTTTTATTATAATAATTTTTTCTTTTCGCAATTTCGCGTACATTTGACTTTGTGTAATAGTGTTAGTGTAATACGTAAATTAAAACATACGAAATAATAAGAATCCATTATAATCTATAAAATATATATTTGAAGATTTTGTACTTTTAATAATATTTTTAGTATAGTATTAAATGGGAACGTCGTATAAGGTATAAAATGAAATATCAGCTGATCATCAGTACAATATAATAATTTATTATAAATACCTCTTAGCTCCAAGAGAATAATTTACTATTTTGTACGGACAACTTATTATAATATTATATAGGTAGTAGGTACCTATATATGTTTACGCACAACATCATTATTATTATTATTATATATAATAGATAATAATATTATGTTAATACACGACGGAATGTTTTTAATTTGAATACAAACATTATACGGCTCTAATTGATATAATAATATATATTTAAATATACCTACGAGTCGGAATCGGAAGAAATCTTTTCGACTTACAACCTTTGTTTTTAATTAACTATATAATATATACATTATTATATTTTTATGTTCGCAGCGTAGTAGAATGGTATAGTGTATATGCCTGTACCTGTTTATTATTTACAATATAAGTATTTATTATTGTACACATACGCGTGTTAATACTTAATACTATATTATATAATATTATATAAAATCACAACTATATATACCTATACTATTGTGCGAGTGAAGTACGCATTATTATAAAGGCACGCGTAATACTTATGTATAAATATATATAAATATTATTATAACAATAATAATAACGTATATATAGACACACGATATTATTTTTTTTTATTATACTTTTTCTTTTCTTTTTAAGAGTTTCGATCGTACACGCGTCGTAGTCGGTATAAAATACAGGTAGGTACCTATATATTGTATTTACCCGTGTTATAAGTATGATTTTACAGCGTATTTTGCGGTCAATCGTTATATTATTATAACACACGGTTAGTTTTAAGTGCCTATAAATATACGTTAAATAAATAATAAAAACGAACGTTGATTAAAATACTACGTAATATAATGTGTTTAGACGTGGATATTATTTTATATGTATATATGTGGTATTACGAAATTTTTAGAATTTGCAACGAATTTTAATTTTATTTGCGCGTTGTTTTTCTGCAATATATACCTAAATATAAATTATCATAAATGGAAAAATAGAACATTGCGTATAATAAAACTAATACAATTGTATTCTTGTTCGTTACAGTCGCTGCAGTCGGCGGCCCGTAGAGCCGGGACAAGCTGTGCGAATTGCAAAACTTCCACCACGACGCTGTGGAGGAGAAATCAAAACGGCGAACCCGTTTGCAACGCTTGCGGTCTCTACTACAAACTGCACAACGTAAGTAGATACATTTTACTGTTTATATATATATATTATACACAACTTTACAATACGTATATTATCATTATTATTATTATCCTGAGCCAGTTATCCATTATTATTATTATTATTATTATTATTATTATTTTATTATATAATATTATAATAATACAATATACAGATAATCATCGTCGAGCAATCGACATAAAATTTTCCAAATAAATAATGAATTTTGTATAAACTTGGTTTCATTACTTTAACTTCAATGATTTACTCGTAGAAAATTAATATAAGTATACTGAAATCAGATGAAATCACTAAGATTTGAATTTAAAAACATATTATAATAGCATAATATTTTAAATTTTCACATGTAGTTTTTTATATATTCGTATATTTTAGACAGTAGTATATGTATTCAATAAACGTATGAAATGAAAATTTTTAGAACTAATATATAACTATTTAGATACGAGTAAATATAAATACAAACTAAATGTAAATATAAACTATTACTCTATATTTATTTCTCGGGTTCATCAGAATATATTATTATATTGTATTTTGTCGACATACGCTACCTATAACCTCGAATAAATCGATACCTATCAATGCATATTTCAGTCGCGCAAAAATGTCTATTATTCTTTGTTCGTAGTAATATTATATTTTTATGTTCGTTTAGCAATCTCTTGTGGTATGTGCATGTGTGTATATATATATATATATATATAGGCATATAGTGTATTAGTGTCCCTTCGAAATCTAACCGACACGTATAGAAATTATTATTGTCGTCGGGTCCTCTGTTTGGCGCCACAGCCCCCGTTGTCGGCGTCGTTTGTGCATAAGGCTATACTATATTATAGTCGTATACATAACTCGTATCGGATTTTTGGCGCTAGTGCGACGACAACTTCCGAAACACATTTGAACACACACTATATATATACTTATATCACAATAATAATATATGTGTTGTACAATATGTAACGATGTACATGCACACTTTGGGGATCTATATAATACTTCTCCCCTTTTTTTCTCATTTGTTTTTTCGCCCGCAAACATAATATAATATATTATATTTTATACACCCGTTTTATACAGTACAATATAATATATATACCGACTTAAACGGATCCCCCGTCGGCCAACTAGACCGTTTAATGACACGCGTCTAATGCGCGGCTAATTCCTTGCGTTGCGTTCACATCCGCTACCACCGCAAGCGGTATACAGGGTGATCAGCGGGATTCCAGACTTTTATCGGAATTTTATCAATAAAAAAATAATTGAGTATGTCAACTCTCAATGTGCCTTAAAAACACATAGGTGAAAAATATGCATTATTAAAATAAGTTTAAAACAAATCGAAAGTTATTCGCGATTATTAATATAATAATTAAAATATTATAAATATATTAAAATACGAATTTTATATATACTATTTACACGACAATGATTCTATTACACACTTTATAATAATATATAGATGGCGAAAATATTAAATTATTTTATCGCGCTTTATATATTATTTCATTATGTAGAAACTAATAGTAAAATAATTAATTTTTACTATATATAGTAAATTTGACTAAATAAAAACTTTTATCATTAATTTCGCCTTGTAATTTTTTTATTAATCATCATGTTACTATATATTTATTTATCATACGACTATGACTTTATAATATTATTACTTTATTTATATTACTATATATAATTTAACACAATCAAATATTTATAAATAATTATTATCATAACAGATAAGTTTAAAAAACATATTTTGATATGGGAACGTATTTATTATAAAACTATACTAATAATGTACATATAGTATTTATAATTTTAATATTAATATTAAATATAATGATAAAATAATATTTCTAACATGTTATAAAAAATGATGTCTCAGGTATAATACTATATAAAATATAATATTATTATGGTATGTATTTATTATATTCCCCGTAAATACACCGTTGCCCCACGTTGTATGCACTATATGAACAAATAACCTTTCATTCCTGCAACCATTCAAATTCCTTCGCAGTATTCCGAACGTATTTTTTTTAACCCTAGTACGTTATTTGATACATAATATTATTTAAAAAAAATAAATAAAATATGAAGTATATGTCTTTAAACGTTTTTCTTGTACTTCGAAAAGAGAGAGAACGGCATATCATATTATTGGTATATATATATATATAGTCACGTTCGAATCGGGTTTGAAATGAATATCCAAATCGATCAGTCATCGAGTCGAATCCGCGATATTTTCAAAGAAATAATTTTTTCTTACCTTTGCAAATACAAGAAATCAATGATCTTTATCATGTAGATTATAGATACATTTCTAGCTCTTATAGTATAATAAATACAAAGCTTAGTTTTTGAGTTAATTAAAGTTTGTAATGAGTATTTTGTTTTTATTATTTGTTAATTGATTCATCTAACTTATCTCGACGAATATTTTGAATACGCGACCCTCGACGAGTATAAAAATACTCTGAAATTAATTATAATAATTATTCATCTCTCTCTGGCGAGACTGTTTCTCTCTCACACACTGTCTAGAGTTTGTATACACAATATTATTATAAATATATATTTAGTATGTAAGGCAGAGAGAGCTTTGCACACGCAATTAGTCGTTGCCGTGACCACGAGGGGACATGATATTTAATTTTTTGTTTTTGTTTTTTTTATATATAAACCCCTTTGACCGTCAGACTAATTAGAGAAATGAGCGCACGGGAGTCACTCGCATAATATAATATTTATTATAATACCCAACTATTGTATACAATAACTACGACCGATAACGTCACAGGGTCTCGTGCCAACCGAATTTTCATTGCGGTCGTGTTTTTATTTTATTTTATTTCCATTCCGTTTCTTTTCCACAGCGTCGATCGCTATCGTCGAACAGCCGCGTATATAAAATAAAGTGTCGTGTACAGCTTTAAATAGCTCTCCGTGTGGTCCCGTTTATACATGCGCACACACACGCATACACACGACAATAATAATTGCCTCTGTCGTAAATAAGCGTGTGTGTGTGTGTGTGTGTGTGTAACAGACGCCATCTCTCGAAGACAATGACGGATCGTGAAAAGGCCAAAGAGAATAATAATAATAATAATAATAATAATAATAATATAAAGAGGGGTACAAAAAATACGTTCCTATATATTGTCTTCACGAGTGCGTGCGAATCTTCACATCCTTCGACCCGCAGTGTATTATAATATTAATATTTGAGAACCGCGCGACCGCTTCCTTCCATCAAACACTGCATATCGATATATCATTATATCATATACATATTACATATTTTTCTCACCCGCTTCTAAACGCTGCAAAAGCGAAAATAGCAGTTTTTAAATCGAATACATGGGATTCGTCTCCACAGTTTATTATATATCCGTTGAATTAATAAATAATTGAATTATTCATCCAAATACACTGCTAACACTAGGTCTTTTTAACCCTCTTTTGACTTCAATCCATTGTAAAAAAATTCAAAATAATTAACTTTGAGTCGGCTTATTGTTGATCTAATGAATTTGCAATGAATCGTCATAAAAGGTGATCGTACTCGTATATTTATATAATATATTATTATACTGGAAGTTGAAACCGCGAATGTATTTTGTGAAACAATAATTGTCAAAATATAATATTTTAGGTCTATTGAAATCCCGCCGTTGTTATAAAGTTTATAGTTTTCAAGTGTAAGGGATAGCCTACAGACTCTGCTAACTTACTCAAGCTCTACTTTTCGTGAGGATGAGACCTACGCCTTAAGGGATTGAAAAATACCAACCTAGTACCTATATGTATAACCCTGATCCTGATGCGGATAGTTAAGGGTTTTATATCACCTAAAATCTCACCTCGCGAGCCGCGCGGCGTCATACTTATATTACCTAATATAATGTAGTTTTTCGTCATAACTTAGGAAGAGACATAGCACAAATGGCGGGACGGAAGACACAATCCAGCATAAATCTAGCATAATCGAAACACTGGTTTTTATATAAAAAAAAAAAAAAAAAATTGTTCAATGGACGGTGCTGGGAAATTGATCTTAATATTTCATATATTACGTTTGTCGTCGTGATATATTATTACAATATTATAAAGGAATATCTATTTGTTCGGTCTTATAGGTATAATGATAATAAATTAATAAAATATTTAAAATCAAAACGATTACAGCCTCGCGTATCTTCGGACTGTTATATAACATCTGCGTATATGTATATATATTATGTAGGAATCGTGTCCGATTATCATTATTTTACTATTTAATATGACAAGTACCGTGTGCCCTGTGGTCTTGACATCGTACAGACACCGGGGACCGCCCGTCGACATGTGTTATTTTCCCCCTATAATATAATATGATATGCTCGATTATCTTGTTACGACGGCCTGTAACGCCATTTGTTTGTCATCGTCTGATAAAAAAATAATATGTCATGTTCACGAACCTACCGAGAATGAACGCTGGACTTTGATTATCGTTGTTATATATATATTATTGTTATTATTATTATTATTATTATTATTATTATTGTTATACCGATGACCGCGAGGAGACACCGAGACGGTATTATTTATTTCGTATAATATTATTATTATAATATCGAGTAGATGTTGACGTTATTAAATATTCCGTTTAATATCGACGTTAAATTTGTCGAATCCACGTGATAGGTTTTTTTCTCTAGGTAAAATATACTTAATATAATTTTATGTAACGTCGTATATTATGCACACATAATATTATAATATTCATATAGGCATCAACGTACGCGATGCGAGAGGGTATAATATAATATACAATATCGTTTTCCGTATAATATTAATAATAATATATTCGTATTATCGGTATATAGATAATAGTGTATTATATATATATATGTGTGTACACATGTATTCTAATGTTAAAACAATGTTAACCGTCGTCTACGTCGTCGTCACGGGTCGCAGCAGCTAATTTGAAGTCAAATTCCTCGAATTTATATTATATAGGTACACACATAAATACGTGCTCGCAGATCTACACAGAGCCGATAATAATAATATATTATAATATAATATTATATATATATAAATATCGATCTTCCACGTTACTGACTTATTTCTAGACTTTATCTCTCTCTCTCTCTCTCTCTCTCTCTCTTTCTCTCTCACTCTGTTTTTATTCTAACCAGTTTTTTTTTCATCTCCCAGTACCTTTATATTATATATTATACACTTATATGTTATATTGTACCTATAGTATTATTTTATTATTATATAGTGTGCGATAGGCCAAAGGTGACCTATATGTTCAAAGATCAAAACGATCGTGTATGTGCGCGTGATGAAAATTACTTAACGTTTCTCGCCAGTTTTCACGACTTCAACGTGCGTATATAAATCCACGTCCAACTGCGCGTTCGCATAATATTTTATTTTATTATTATTATTGTTGTTGCTGTTATATGGAAAGTCTGAAAGTTCTAGATTACATTTTGAACGTTCCATATATTATTATAAATAGAAAAAATATTACCATTCAAGAAACATATTATAATATTATATTATTACCAACTTAAAACTCGAACGAAATTTATTTATGATGTTTTATACTAAAGATAAATCTTAATGATATAGTTTTTATGTACGAGTTTCTGAAAATTTTAGTATTTAAATGATGTTCAGTATATCAAATATAATATTATATTTATATAATAATATAGTAATATTATCGTTTTTTTTCGCAAAATTAACATGTTTTTTAAACATGATAATATTATAATAAATTATCATCATAGCATATTATCATTCGCGTAGGCTGAATAATAACACGATGGTTCCACAGTTCCATTTGAGATCGCGGTTTTACGTAAAAATTCAAAACATTTCAACGATTGACAAATTCAGACTAGGTTGAACACCACTTTAACCAATCAGTTATTGATATTAAAATATGATAATGAGTGTCTATAATAATATGGCTAATGGCTATATTAAATATTATATACGCGCTCTTCGGCGAGAAAATCAATTCCGTTTTGACTCGACGTTGACGAAAGATTGTGTATTATACTATTATATATATTACTATGTATAAACTGGCTATATATACCTATATAACAATGAGCGCCACAAGTTATAACAATGAAATAATAATATATTAATAATAATAATAATAATAATAATAATAATAATAATAATTATTATTATTATTATTATTATAAACTGCTGCAGCAGCAGACAATAGCTGACGCGGGCGCTCCGCGGGTGCCTCCGTTGCGGACGGATTTGTATGTAAATTATTATACGAACCGCTAATGACTAATTATAATATTGTATACACTCGAAACGAAAAAGTCAAATTAGTGCACCTAAAACCCCTACCGCGGGTCAACACTCAACAGTCAACACCTTCTATATAGTATAATACGATGATAATAATAATAATAATAATAATATAACGTGTGTATACTATATATAATATTATAATAATATATAACGGGCGGTTCAATTTTAATTTTACCTTCGATGTTTTCTCTTCCGCCACGTCACTAATATGACTTATAACACATTGGCGGTTTATCGTATCGTTTTTCTATTATCGTCATTGAAAAAATATAATAATATTATCGTCGTCGACCCCAACCGCGACTTTCCATTGTGCACCGGCTGGTGACGACAATACGAAACCAAGTAATTTTCGAAAAACAATCGCGAACTTAAACGCGTACTTCTCGATAGCGTTAATTTTTCGAATTTCTCGCGTTCAATTCGATCGTTTGTCGTTAAACGTTTTATAAGAATAAAATAATATTCTTAGCTTCTTTGTAACGTATGATAATGTTATACGTTATATTGCAGCTATAACAATAATAATAATAATAATAATAATAATAATAATAATAATAATAATATAAAGACGTATAACGAGCACACCCACCGCGCGCAGGGCACAAATTGCCGAAACGTTTTATAAAAACACACAGTTTTAGTCGCATTGTGCTATTATACGTATAATATTGTTATATAGTGTCGTCAAAATCGCGAAAACGCCCCTCGTCGTGGTATCCATAAACACACATAAATATGTATCGTCGAGGGTCGTTTTCCGCGAGGGTTCCTCAGAGAAAACACTAGCTATATATTATATACCTACTATACAACGTGTACAATATGTGTGTGTCGTACGCATTATAATATTATGTTATACGCGACACACGCAAGCAGAAAATTTCGCCGGATTATTTTATATATATATATATATACGTAATATATTATTATACGGTACAACGTTTTTAAGTGCGTATCAATGGGAATGGGCGTACCGGGTCGGCGGCGGCGGCAGCTGATAAATGATGATAATAATATAATATATAATATTATAAGCGATGCTGCCGGTCGCAACAATAAAAAACCTATTATCGGCGACGAAACCGAATAATATTATATATATATAGATATATTTACGTTTTTCTCGCGGGGAATGAGAGAGACACAAATATACAATATTATAATACGCGTCGAGACCGGCAATATAAAATTATTGTTGTTCGCATATTATATTATATTATACAATAATCGTACACGATGTATATATAATAATAATAATAATATATAAATATATTGTGAATACAGAGTGAACAGAAAAACGCGTCGCGGGGTTGATATTGTCGCGCGCCTCGTTATCTCACTATATAACGTACAAGGTACTACATCGTGACGCGAGTTTCCGATCGTCCTGTATATATATGCGTATCGCATTATGGATACTGTTTTTATTTTTTTAAACTCTCGTCGTTTTATACTATACGAGTATATATATACATTACCTCAACCTTTACCGGATTGTATTATTTATTATTATTATTATTATTATTATTATTATTATTATTGCGTACAATTGTATACTATATGGGTATAGGTTTGACATGTATCCCATACACTATACACAACAATGATAATAATAATAATAAAAAAAAATACGCGCGACAATCTGGATACAATAATGAAATAAAATAATAATAATATAATATCCTCTTTTTCGGGATTTCTTCCGCAAATCGATTATTTACTGATCCACGGGGCGAACCGATATATAATATTATAATACTGTTGCCATTGTGCGACGCCGCAAAGCGTTCGGCGGCGCGTACCGAATCCGTGATTGGATTTCGTGAATTATATTTCATAATATAATACGAATCGTATATAATATGAAATTAAATAATATAATATGTACTTAAATGCTTATAAATATCAAAACGATTCCGGTACGTTAATACACACACACACTAGTATTGTAATAATATGGAGTATAGGCATGTGAGTGTGTGTGTGTGTGTGTGTATTAAAGTATACATTGACGAGTTTAATACTTGAAAGCGTTTGACAGAGCTGTACGGATTTTCAGACGAACGATTCGAGGACACGTGGTTGTCGTGAAATCTTCTACATATTAATAATAATAATGTTAATAAATAAATAAAAATCCAAGTCCACAAAAAATTTACTTTATTATTTTAGTAAATACGTATTTCGACAACAATGTTATCATCTTCTACACACTAAACACAGACTGATTAGACTGACTTGATAGTAGGTACTGAAGATGATAACATCGTTGTCGAAATACGTATTTACTAAAATAATAAAATAAATTTTTTGTGGACTTGGGTTTTTATTTATTTATTAATATATAATATCCACAAGAACTCTTCTTATAAAATAATAATAATGGTTTTCGTGAAATGTCGTTTATTAAATATTATTATATTCCTCCGTACAAAGATGTGTTTGGAATTTTTTGTCCAGAAATATGTCCACACGCGTCAATAATATTATAAAATCTGTAAATAGATAACACAAATTAATTACAATTTAATCAATTGGCATATCTTTGTATACAGTCCGTATAGGTAATTTTGAACATTTCGACCAGACGGTCGTCGTATATACCATACACGTTAATTGCCGTGGTCGTACGTTATTTTTAATCGAAATCATTTCGTATGCATGCTATATTATTAAAGTGTTTTGAACCTGTAGAAAATTACGTTCTGCACCCTGCACGTTCAAATACGTTTTATGAAATATTAAGATTTAACTATACGTCTTCTCGTGTACCGTACGAGGTTTAATATTGAACGGTATATCTTTCAAAATTAGAAAAAAAAAATCATTAATGATCGTGAATGTTGAATATAATTATACTTAATTGATTATTTATATTATATATATAAGGTTATAAATTATATGATACAATTATTATATTATAATAGTCGTAATGATCACGCGAAGTAATTATTTATCACGACTAAATATTACAAATTATAATATCCTTTTACTTCTATGTAGGAAGTTTCACACGTACACATAATACATATAGGTACATACCATATGGTACACGATGGTTTTCTGTATACGGATACGCCTTTTCTATCCTCCCCTATCCTGTAATTTGTCTTCAAAATAGTATATTCTTTTAATATTTTATAATCGTTTCCGTGTATTGCAGGTGAACCGACCGTTGACTATGAAGAAAGAAGGTATACAGACCCGGAACCGGAAACTTTCGTCCAAGTCAAAAAAGAAGAAAGGTTCTATTGTTGGCGGACTTGGCGGCGGAATCGGAGGACTAGGCGGTGGTGGTTTAGGTGGCGGCGGCGGCTTAGGCGGTAGTGGAGGAGGCGGCGGCGGCGGAGCTTGCCTGTCACTATCCGGAATGATGCGTGGTGACGGCACCGGCGCCGGTTATCACCATCCGGCGTCCGCGGCCTTGCATCCACATCCTGCGGCCATGAGCCACTATCATCACCATGCGGCCGCTGCAGCCGCGGCTATGTACCATCATCATCATCACCAGGCCACTCAACCGGCCGCGCCGTCCGCACCCATACATCCACATCACCATCACATGGCGTCACTCACTGGATTCGGACTGCCCGCCTCGTCAAACGCCATGGTGAGCTATATATTATTTATTAAATAAATAAATATATTTTATACTTATATTAACAAATAATTATAGTACCTACATATTATATCATAAATCAATGTATTATTATAAATTATAATATACGAGTATAGCCATATTATAAGGATGAATATCAAATTTATAGTCATTTAAGAAGTTCGTCGAAATTTTAAAATTTTTAAAAAATTATTATCATGGAAAATTTTTCACTTTTTGGTTTTACAATATTAATATTATAGAACACGATAGTATTAAAGTTACTGATTTAAGTTTAGGTGTTATTAACTTGCTGCAATAGCAACGACAAATAATTCTCTACACTTATATTAAATCGTAATATAATCAACATTCAACAATTCTCCGAAATAAAATCTTGCATTATACATTATTTAATTGAATTAATCTGATAAAACGGACTAATCAAAACATGTTTAATGTCATTCGTATTATAGTAATTGGTGATTGAAGGAAGACATTATTATTGATTTGACCTTTTAAAGAATTTTGAAAACTTTCTGATTATAATTGTTAGTGTTATTAACTGGTTTTTCGTTACCGTTTTTTTCTTTTTTTCAGGCTAGTTGGAAATCCGAGTACGCGTGATTATTGGATCTGCCGTTCCCCGGGCACTCTAACCACAGCTGCAGGATCGGCGAATGACAAACATTGAAACTGCTATAATACGTTATAATATTTTATAAATAATAATAACAATATATTATTATACTCAATATAACATTATAATAATAATTATTATTATATTATATACATATATAATATTATACAATATACATTCATATAGTTCCTATATTAAATCCCTCGAAAAGAGTCCGGGAAAAAATATGAACACACACACACGACACATCCCCATCCTCTATATATATACCATAAAGGCATAAACACACGCAAACACACAAACATATCGATGGCCAGTTTACAAATATAATAATATAATATTTATATATGTGTATAATATTATAGTAATGTAAAAATATTGTTTTCTTACGCGGTCGATTGTTATCGTGAATAATTATTGTTATTATAATATCGCATTCTTCAATTTTATATAATATAGAAAAAATATAGACCGTAGTGATTTTCGTGATCTCTCGTAATACAAAATTTACTTTATCGTAATAATAATAATAACATTAACAATTCCATTCACAAAAAGCCGATCCTTCGACATAATACGAAAAAAAAAGAAATGTAAAAATGTAAAAAAAAAAAATAAATTATTATTTATTTCGACAAAGGTGAAAGATACGATTATATATACATACTTATACGATATGCATTTTTCTTTCGTCAATACGATTACTATTTTTACTATTACCATACTACTGTTATACTGCTACTACTACTATTACTTCCACTACTAATACTTCTATTTCTATTACTAATACTTCTATTTCTACTACTGATACTTCTATACTATACCCATTTAAATTTTTATATACGTATTATGATTTTAGTATTATATACGTTTACTCCAAACAACCGCGGTATTCTTTTGTCATCATTGGAACGCGCGCGTACAATGTCTACATCAATGTAAAATGCATATTTTATGTATAAATAATAAAAAAATTTAAATTAAATAATAAAATAAAAAAAAATTAATGTGTATTATAAAAAAAATTAATATTATATAATAAATATAGATGATATTTATATGAGCTAGTCGAAAACATGAATTTGTATAATAGAAAACGATGTTTAGAACTCGGATACATATTATATTGTAAAGCGAACATAATATATTATAATATGTACCTATATTATGAATGTGTATAAAAAAAAAAAAAAAAAAAAAAAAAAAAAAAATATTAAGAGATAATTTATTAGTCTATAAAATGTATTAAATTATAGTTTATATCAAAAATGTATACTATACGTGTAACTATATAATTCGTGTGTGTGTACATACATATACATATATATATATATATATATTTATATTATATTAAACGCTATTATATAATGTAAATTATTTATATAAATATATAAAATTCGTTTGTTTAAATAATGTGAAACAAAGAAAAGCTTTGTACATACGATATTTATAGTTAGTTTATTATTATTATTATCATTATTATTATTATTATTATTATTATTATTATTATTATTATTATTAT
>JAIUCT010000016.1:7526948-7570911 GCA_021307375.1 Tetraneura akinire | reverse complement strand
TTATTATTATTATTATTATTATTATTATTATTATTATTATTATTATTTTAGAAACATTAAACGACATTTAGACAAACAACAACTTGGTCGTGCACACACTGTACACGCGTATTATTTCTCGTTATAATATTATAATAATATTATAATGTATTTAATCCTCGTAATATAATAATAATAATATAATACTGTTACGTGCGTTTTCTTTTTCTTACGCCCGACCACCGCATAATATAATATATTATATTATTATTATTATGTCTCATAATATTATGACCGCTGTGAAATTCTTTTTTAGAAACGACGACTATTCTCTTCGTATGTTATAACGTATACCGTTTTGTGGTCGTTTGTCTTTTTCTCTTCTTCTTCTTCTTCTTCTTCTGGTCGACGGGTTTCGAATTTCGTCGTCGTTAAAATAATAAAAAAAAAACAAAAAAAAAAAAAAAACACGGGGACGATATATAGGTATAATGTATATTTTTACCTAAACGCGATCGCTCGAGCGCGCGTATATCGCGATGACGATCGTAGTAATGTTATAACGACGACGACAATATTATTATTTTTATTATAATATACCCGCGGGAACCGGTCGAAGACTTATTAGTATTTTTGTCGTCCGTTTGAATTTTTTCGGCCCGACTAACGTACGCTGTATAAAATAGTACCTATTATAAATTATTATAACGTACACAGTGGAAAATTTTAAATACTTACAATTTTTTGTAGAAAAAAAAAAAAATAAAAAAAAAATTGAATTTAACTCGATTCATGATAAAAATTATGCGTAAAATAAAAGAAAAATTTAATATATTATATAGAAGAAGAAGAACTATCGGAGAGAAGAATAATATTCGCGAATCTCATGGACTCAGGATCTTCGAATAATAAAAGATGTTTATACGCGATACTATTACGTATATCGTTTTATGTTTACGATTTAAAATTCGATCAGTACTTAATAAAAAACCGACGATTTATTTTACACGGACATTGTAATTATAATATTAATTTATCTAATAAAGGTCTTCCGTATGTTAATGAGGCGACCGTCGTCGTACGGATAATATTTTCATTTTAAGCAGCCGCAGACTGACGCGATGATGGTCCGAACCAGATAACATTATAATAACAACAATATTATTATATTCCTTTGGGGATGTTTAATTAGTCGGCATATCCGTTAGCTGGATGAAATATATAAGAAAGGTATTAATATAATAATCATCAATTTCTCGGGCCAACGTCTGTTTCGGATAATATATAAAATATTACCTGTACACGCGCATTAAATCGTTATAATATTGATAAAGATTTTTGATAACTTCGAGACAACAACTGTTATTTATTATAGTTTGAGTTAAACCGATCGAAGTCATCCTACGTTATATATTATACGTTTCTCAGTTTCTAGAAAAACTAAACTATAGTGTCTTGAGAAGTATACTGCAGCGTCTTATATTAAATAACTCATGAAATGCGGTAAAAAAACACTGGGAATGGTTATTATTCGTATCCTCGAATTGTTTGTCTAGAATATAAGTGTACTGAACTACTGATTTAATATTGACATTTTGGAGGTTAATTTTTAAAACTACTAATGATAACATTAAGCGTAAAAAGAAGAACTGATACTGGCGTGGAACGTGGAAGGGATATAGGTGTAAACGGGTTAGCATTGAATTTTGATTAAAATTTTAACGATAAATCGTCGCGTTCGAAATGACGATTCTGAGCGAAATTCAGCCAAATATAAGTATAGTATCGATTACAATGTATACATTTATATTAAAAATTAATTTACATTTAGGTATTTTTGGTAGTTTTTTCTATCTCATGAGGCTCGATTTTGAGGTAATTTTGAAAAATGACCTGAATAAAGTATACAACCGGAAAATTCGTGAAAATCGGAACATTATTTCTGGTAGAAAAAGTGTCCGTACAGATATAAAAAAGAAAAAGAATAGAAAAAAAACTATCACACACGTGTATATCATTGTAAAACCACACGACATTTTTCGTTTATTCACTAAAAATCTTGGAAAAAGTAAAATTTATTTTAAAGTGAAAACGAGGTTAGGTTGAAATTAAAAAAAAAAAAAAAATACTACACGCTTGTCGCTTTAGGAATGTATATTACAATACTAAAAATATTATCATAATCGTTTATAGTTTTGACGATATACGTTAATTTTTGTTAAAATTTGATAAAAAAAAAAAAATATTAATTTTTTTTATTAAAATATTACGACAATAATGCGTCCAGTGTTGATAATATTGAGCTGTTTTCAATATTTTTATAATATTCCTATGTGGTTAAGTTAGGTTAAGTGAAACACATATCCCACCTATTAAATTAAGTATACAAATAGAAATTAACGATAATTCGAACATATCAATATTTCATAATGTAATATTTTAAATCGACAATATGTCGGCGTTGAATTTAAATTCAAATGAAGCGTATTTCAAAAAAGTATATTAGTTATTGTTATTTTGTACCGATTCGACGTAGCGTTTTCAGTAGTTTTCTTCAAATCAAATCGACATTTTAAGTTGTAGAGGTGAAATTTTAGAGGTAGAAATAAAAGCGACTAAATATAGGTAATATAATATTGGTGCCTATACTCGTTTTATTTATGCAAGAGGAGAAAATGGACGGAATGGTTACGTCGAGATGATTGTTGAAATTGAAATATTAAATACACGCGTGTCTGTTTCTCAACTTGTGTGACCGACTCGACTTCAGAGAGCCGGACGAAATGTTTCCAGAGAGGAAAAAAAGAGCAAAAATTTAACTAAAAACCGTTTGAAAATGGGATAATTATATGCGGTCGTTTCATCGTTTTTCAGGCGTTTGAAAATAAAACACCCCACAAACGTTTACTTAACCTTTTTTTTTTTTTTTTTGGTCGTCGTGACACGCTGATAAGGATAAACACGCGGTAACCGAGTTAGGCCCACGTACGCATGGTATAAAATTGTATCACATATTATATGACATTGCGATTTATCGTGTCGGTGGTCGATTGTACGTTGTACACGATTAAAAATTTTCGTCGGCCGCGACAAAAACGAAATCTGCAAGAATTCAAAACACACGTTCACTGCAATAAAGCAGGTACACATGCAATATTGATCGTGGCGTGTTTGTACGAGAGAGCTCATTGTCACAGTGCCAAAAATAATACGCGATTATCGGTCCGGTCGATCTGCAGACGGATCGCGGACCTCCAAAGATGAAGACGACCGACGGGCCAACTTCGAGATCCCATTGCAGATAATACTTTTTGTACGTATTTATAATACGTTTAGTAGTCGGACCTGAACGGACTTTACGCGTGCACATCGTCATCAACGTCATCAACGTCATCATCATTATGGTGCCATTTATATGTCATAATTATTCATCATAAGATATGTGGCCGAGACTTATCCAAAATACTGTATTATTTTTACAGTATACGGTCATCGTGTTTTCTGTTTTCCTTAAATTTACCCCTCTGCGTCGACTTTTAATATTATATCGTTCGATTTTCGTCAATTTTTTAGAGAGTTATTATTTCATATAGGTACTCGGGTATACGGGTTCAAATTTATTTCACTCGTTCCAGTTAAAAATAAAAATATTTTATATTTGCCACGATCGAGTATTTAGTATATTTTAAAAGCGTAATTATTATATTTAGCATATATTGCAGTTACGACGAGTATAATTTATTACGTTTCAACGAGCGGTAAGTTCGAAACAAACTTTTATCGTATGAATCATACGATAAACATATAATATAATATTATCGTAGCATAAAAAAAAATATAAATTTAGCTTCACCGAGCTCTGTGATTTAATACGAAGAGTGATACGACAAGTAGTGGGAGTCTTTCCAATCACAATTTTAGACCTCCAAAAAAATTTTTAAAATCTTATAAATTAAAGACGTGTTATTATAAAAAAAACGCGTGAATTGTTGACAAAATATTACCCCCAAAATTTTCTTCTTATAATTTTATTCGTGCGATCGGGAGACGCTGTAAAATCGAATCTATACCATCCAGTGTAACGACTTATACTATTAATATAATAATTATTATAATTATGACAGTTAGTCTGATGCGAATTCGAAGAGTATAATATTAATAATATTACACATTTATTTTTGAAAATATTGTAATTATATTGTTCTTTAAATTTCTAATCACGCATTTACATTTTTTTCTTTTTTTTATGTCTGAAGACACTTTAACTACCCGAAATAATGCTTCGATTTTCATGAATAGCACATGTTTCCGGTCGAAAAGTGGATGTAGTTGGTACTTTATTCAGGTCATTATTCGAATTTCTCAAAATTGAACCTATTCGATAGAAAAAACGAACGAAAATGAAAACTGAAATTTCGACGAATTCGATTTCAATATTTCACGATAACTCAAGTAATTTTAAATTTAGAGACTTGAAAATTTTATTGGATATTTACATAGGTACTATGTGATCGCATATATATGTGATAAAATTTTGGAATCGTTACGTTAATTTTTCTACATAATATAGAACTTTGAATACTTTCTAAAATTCTTGTTTCTTTGTATATTTCATATGAAATATGAAATATATATTCATTTATTATGTTTGATAAAATTGGCAATCTTGGGTTTTAACGGCTGAAAATTTTACTTAAATATTTACATATTACTTATATCTAAATATTAGAAAAATTCTAAGTCTCAATTTTTTTTAAAGCTATTTAAAGTTGATATTTTTAGTGTAATCGAAAACCTTAGAATCCATACAATTAATCTTCTTATTATTTCTTAATACTTTTACAATAAAAATTATTGAAAAAGCCAAAAAATTTAGAAATTTTTTTTGAAATACAATACTGATATATATATATTTTATATATATATATGTGTATATATATTGAAGTATTTCAAAAATATTAGAAAAATCGCAATTCTCAATTTTTTTTTTATAGGTGTTTTAAGTTGAAAATTTAGTAAAATCGATATTTATATTACCTATATGGCTATATTATATTTACGGATTATTATTATTATTTCTCGATATTTTACAATAATGTTATATAAAATTGGCAAAAAATTTTGAAATATATTAAAATTTTTATTATAGCATATACTTACATATGAGTTAACGAATTCCCGGAATATTAGAAAAATATCACTCACCAATTTTTTTTTTTATAGGTTTTTAAAGTTGAAATTTGAATAAAATTAATATTTGAAGTAGGTATTTATATGGATAATGGATTCTTCTTATTATATTTCAATATTATAGAATAATGTTTAATTAAATCGACAAAAAATTTTGAATATTTTATTGTAGCTCATATACATTTTACTTAACTCAGTTCTAATAAATTGTGAATATTACATTTATTCATTTACGTTTTTTTTTCTGTAGCTGTTTAAAGTATAAAATCTAAGGGAAGGGGTACTAGTGTGGAAGGAATACAGGTGTAAAGTGTGGATAGTGTTGAATTTTGATTAACATTTGAATGCAATAATAAATAATTACATGCGAAAAACGATTCTGAGCGAAGTACTGTCAGATTTGAGTATTTAGGTGATGACTCATTTAGGGGTTTTACGATAAATTATTTATATTGAACGCAGAGATATAAAGTTAAAAATTTTAATCAGTTAGACATATATTATATGATGAAGTGACCTCAAAATAGTATTCACGAATGTAATGATTTATCATTGCATTCAAATGTTAATCAAAATTCAACACTATCCTCTTTACATCTGTATCACTTTCACACCAGTATCCATTTCCTCTGTTTTTTTTTTTTTTTTTTATTAGATTGTTTCCTTCCTCGCCTTTGTCATTTTTATGGGTCGTACACAGTGTCCGAATGATGATAAGATTATGATGATTGATAAGATTTTAAACAATACTACCAACTGTTGCTATTGAAATTATTATATTTTAAAAAAAATTGTAAGTAATAATTTATTAATATTTTTTAAATATTTTTGGGTAGGCAGTTCACCGCGTTGTTGGCCGCGTCGCTACATTCCTCGACCGCTCCGCAAATTGAAAGTATATCCCTCGATTTGTTATGAAAAACCACTTCGGATTAGATACTGGAAATCATAAGATTCAATCAGTATGCACGTGAAATAAACAATAAACTATTTTCATTAAAATGTTTGATTATTTTAGGTTGGCAACACAAGCGATATTTATTTTTCGGTTTTGTTCCCTTATCAAATTAACCTCAAAGTTCGTTCGTCTGCATTTAACACCATTTTTGATACTCATCGATTTTACAATATCACAATTTCATAATAAAATTAATATAGACAAAATATTATCACATTATTCGATTTTTAAATATTTAAAATTATTTTATGTTATTAACTTATATAATGAAACAAAAATAATTGGAAAATATTTTATATAATTTAAGTATTTTTTTTCTTCGAAATTAGAATAAAAAATAAACGTAGCTATATAAATATGAAAAAATGTAATACATTAAATAGGTTATTTAAATATTATTATTATTATTAAATAGGATGTATATTATTTTAATTAATAATTATAAATATATAATTAAAAATGGAAATAAAAATAATAATATTAATTTTTATGTGAATAAATCCAAATTAATTTACTTGTACCTACATACAAATTATTTTCATAATTAATAATAATCATTCATTAATTTATGCTAATTAAATCACTATAAGTATATAAAATATTATTATGTATATGCATTATAATATGTTATTTTACAAAGTTGCGCTGAAGTACAAAATAAAAATAAAAATAAATTAAAAATAAAAATAAAAATAAAAATAAAAATAAAAATAAAAATAAAAATAAAAATAAAAATAAAAATAAAAATAAAAATAAAAATAAATTATAAATGGAACAAGTCAAATGGAACTAATTATAATAATTGATAATATATTTACTGTATATGATGGAATTATAATATTGATTTAAATCTCATCATTTGAGTGATAAAGTTTTTAATTTTTTACAAATTCCGTTTCAAAAATATTACATAACAATAGAGTGTGTTCATTGTTTCATACAGATTGATTATATTTTTCTATTTGTTGTACAGAAAGATCGAAAACAAACACAATATTTTTTATAGTGAAAACGTCGACTATTAAATTTATTATTTAATTATTATTATAAAATTATTTAATTATTTAATGAAATTGCAGTTGTATTGTACGAAACATTATAATAATAATTTACGAATTTAATCAAATATATTTTTATTGGGTTGTAACAATATTAGGTACCATACGAAAATTTGTCCGTAATTTATACAGTTTCGTGTCTAGTCGAACTTATTTCGTAAAAATTTCGATTTAAGATAATTATTTAAACGATCATACACTTAAATATAGGTAGTGATTTTTCATTTTTATAATATATTTAATATAAATTTTTTCACCAATAAATCAGAAAAAAATATACGTTAGGCGACTGGCATTTTAGTTATAGTAATTCATCGTCATAAGTATATTTACGAATTAAAATTTAAAAAGCTCATAATATGAGTAAGATAAAAACGAATTTTTGTATAATCGAAATATTATATTACACACAGTTTCGCAACACGATTCGTTTTTTTTTCTTCGACGTCATAATATAAAACTCGAAATAATAATAATAATGTAACGTTTAAATAATTTATTAATTTCATTATAATATATTATAATATATTTATATAGTAATTAATGAGTAGGTAACTATATATGTAATGTACGGTACGGTAGGCATTATTTATTTTATAATATATCGTTGGCGCGCACGTG
Source organism: Tetraneura akinire (assembly GCA_021307375.1). Taxonomy (NCBI): domain Eukaryota; kingdom Metazoa; phylum Arthropoda; class Insecta; order Hemiptera; family Aphididae; genus Tetraneura; species Tetraneura akinire. Next base: position 7,563,105 of record JAIUCT010000016.1, on the reverse strand, counting down.
TGACCTACACTTATATATTAAATTATTAATTAACATTAATATCATTAATTTATTTCACGGATATTTTTGTTTTTTTTCTTTATTTTGCTGCATAAAATATGTATAATAACATTATAAATTATGAAAATTGATATCATTTCGATCGAGGTTATTCCTATTGGGATAAAAAAAAGCCCGGGAAAATTCAAATTTCCTTGTCCCTCCGTGTACTGGATAACAGACCACGCAATAAAAATTTTCGATTTTATTTATAAACTTGTGATAATAATATTATGTATAGTTCTTAACGAGCCCCCGATCCAGAGCCGGATGTCCACCAGAATTATGCCTTTTATATATTATGTTTTATAATAATTATATATATATTTTGTATACGTTAAATAATATTTCAATATTTTACAATAATTGATTATTATTATTATTTTTTTTTTTTTTAATATATTTATCCGAGCAGCAGCCCACCGAATAATTTCCACACATCCCGCTGTCGTTTATGGTCCTAACCACAGATTGTATAATAACTATAAAGACCGGATTTAATTGCATTGAAAACACACAAAAATTGCATATTAAAATTGTATAATTGCACCAATAAATACGTAAGAATTGCGTTAAAAATTGCAATATAAAAATTCAAAAGTTATATAAACAAATTAGATAAATGTTACCTACTTTTTGGAATTAAAATTCATAATTAAATACATTGGTAGTTGGTACCAAATTATGTTCGTTAAAATTAAATCTTCTATTAGGTACTTAAAATATGTTTGTACAAAGAAAAATTACGTTCTACGTCTAATTATTGTTTCATATTTAACAATTCAATAAGGTTATACATAAATTAACAACTTTTTTACCTGACATGGCTTCATAATAAGATTTAATAGTTTTATACCTTTCATTTTTTTTTTAGTCACGTAGGTACATCAATTTGTCTAATTTTTTTCCATCCGGACCAGGAATATTTGTTAAAATACCTAATGTTTTCTAAACATATTCATACTTTCAACTTTTCAAGTAGTTCACTATTCGATTTTATACAATAAGTTTAGCTGAGATAAATATTTTGTTCATTTAAAATTTTAAACACAAAATTGCATTATAAAATTAAATTGGCATAACACATAAAGTATAAATCAACTACACATTTAATCAGATTTAGTTTATCTTAACTGCAAAAAAATTTGCAATATCAATTAAATTCGGTCTTTAATAATAACTTATATAATAATATTATATGAAAATGTGAAATTAAGCGTTTCACATTATATAATATACAGAGCGTTTCACTTAATCTGTTGATTTTCCGACAATGTTAATAAAAATAATTTTATAATGTTTTATAATATTCACAGATAAATTTTAAATAATAATAATTATAATAATAATAATAATAATAATAATAATAATAATAATAATAATAATATTAATAATAATAATAATAATAATAATAATTTAAATAATAATTTAAATAATTTATAGGGAAAGAAAAATGTATTTTTTATTTACCTACGTAGTTTGAAATATGTTTGAACATTATGATTTATGAGTATAATATATATATATATATATATATAAACAAACAACGAAGTAATAATTACAGAAAAATATATTATTCAATTTAACGACACGATTAGAATGTATGGTCTAATTAACCGTTAAAAATATCGATAGACTATTAAAAATAATAATAAAACGACGTCAATTTTTTCTGATCGAATAAAAAATTTTGTTTACCACGAACATCATCGGGTCTCATTTTAATATCATAATTTTAATCAGTCCAACAGTACATTTTATTTAATATATATTCTATAATTTATAATGTTGTGCGTATATTATCATATGATATCGTCATGTATATTTCGTTCCGTTGGTGTTTTACAAAAAAATACAATATTATAATATACTATCTGTATACTATCTATCATCGTTATCATCAGTATTGTGACAATTAACTTAAAACACGATAACGCAATGTAAAAAAAAAAAAAAAAAAAAATCGTATTCGAACGATATGGTAAAAACAACGCGATAAAAGCGTTTTTATTATATTATCGTCAAATTATAACATTAAATAAATAATATAATATACTATTTCATGAATAAATATTGTATAATTATTATAATGAGACGAACTGTAATTTTCATATTTTTTATAAACGTTTAAAAAAAAAAACCGTTCAATCGGACGCTAATATAATATATCGATTCATTTTTCCTTCCTAGGTCATTTTGTAATGGGAAAATGTATTATGAGTATATAATGTTAATAAATTGGAGGTTTATTTTATTTGTCTCCAAACAAAAGTCAAGTAAAAAACTGCAACATTATTTTAACAAAATTAAAAATATCAAATAAAAACATACATCCTGTATGTGGTCGTGCGCGTTTATTTATATAGTATAAAATTTTTTTTTTTTTTAATATTTCATATAAAATAATTATTGGTAAAATTGATCATCTCATATAATTATATTACGATTAACGTTATTAATAAACTTATTATGCTTATATAAGTTATAGGCGCAATTTGGATTAAATTTATAGGGGTGCTAAATTTATTTCGACCAAAGTGACCAGTGGAGGGCTTTGCACTTCACACCCCCCATCAACAACGCCATTCGTACACCTTAATTAAGCCAACTTATTAATCTATAATAATTATTCACGAATTATAATAAAATAACACTAAATAGAATATAACATAAATTTACATTTATTTTGATTTAAATATTATATCAATGATTTACGTCTTTGAGACACACCAAAATTATTTATTATTTTGTTTTTTTCAATTTTATTGCTTAAGTTTCTCTCTATATTAATAATACACAAATCTGTAAGTTTTTCTTGTGCCATGATGCTTGTCCTAAACCAATTCTTTATACAGGCATAGATGAAAAAGACCTTTCGAAAGTAGGCGAGCTTATAGGAATAATTAGTCCAGCTTGAATAAGTTTAAACAAGTTTGGAAAAACATCTCTGGCACGACTTTCTTTATTCCTAGTATATCAAATTCCAAATTTCTATTTTGTACACAATTTTTCAATTTCATCAATAACATTTCAGCTTTCAGTGATGTTAAATCAATATTAACAACACCTGAAATTATATCATTTTCATTTATATTATATTATTCACAAAATTAACCAATAATAGATACATTATAATCACAATAATAATATGTTATATTAGACATGGTTGTTAAGTATTTAGAATTAGTATGAATTAAATTAATGAGTTGTTATTATTTAGTATTTTAGTTTATATATAACTTATTAACCTTGTAATGATTGATAAAATATAAGCCTTTTTCAATTTTTTTCAATTTTATTAGAAATATAATTTTTTTAAATATTCAAATATAAAAAGGATAATATTAATACCTTTTCTTATTAATATAATGTAAATTACCTAGTGACAATTACCTAATAATGTTAGTAATATTGTTATTAAATTAGGTATATTTACTAATAATATACTAGGTTTCTACCTAGTGTTAACTTACATTTAATAGAGGACGGTATAAGGACAAGTTGAAAAAATTCCCAAATCAGAATGTTGGATTTCACCTTTGTCGTATTGAAATGGCAATGTTTCAACAAAATTCGTATCACCTTGATGATCTAGAACGTCTTTTTCTATAATTTCAATACCATGGTCATCATTTTATCAACCATCTCAGAATTCAGCTAAAAATAAGTAAAAAAATATAACAAACATCAAAAATAAAATTAAAATGACTAGATATAAATATTAAATATGATGTTTTTTTTATTTTTAGATATCACAACTTACTTCTTGCCTTCTTGGTGTTTATCATTATCATCTTTAGACTTTTTTTTTTTTTTTTTAATTGAAAATATGAAAAACTCTTTTAGTATTTTTATTTTCCATAATATAAACTTGAAAACCAAACCGAAAATAATAATACATGTACTCAATAGTGAATACTGACATACAACAGGCGTGTGTATCCACGTGTGTGGTTTGCGTTAAAATGTAATCGGAATGATCACTTCGGATTAACAATTATTGATTACGCTCGTTCTATTTTTAGACAGTTTTCTTCATTTACCAGATCTGTCCATAGACGTTTCGTCGTATAGGTAATCATTATTGAATACGTATCCTATAATGCCTATGACAATATGATATAACATTAATATATCATAATTTGTAACAAATAAAAATTCGACGATACAATTAAAAATTTGGGGTTGCTAATATGAAGTTTGGTGGTGCTAAGCCTATGGCTTATACGCGATATTCATTTTAATATTCGATAATAATATAATATCAATTACTGTTGATGTATGCAAGGAATGTGCTTCGTCCATTGGCGTATATTTACGGAGGGATACGTAGGATAAATCCCCTTTTGGTTTAATTTAATATTTTCCAATATCATATATTATTAGGTATAACATACGAGTATGTTTTAAATTCTCATATATCTGCACGGTGTAAAATCAATTATAATATTTCAGAATTATATAGTCGGTTAATGTGCCGAACGGAACGATTATAATCATTTAGGTAGATATATTTAGTATAGATATCTAGATATAGTTCAACGTTATTATATACAATATGATACATAATAATATAAATAGTACAAAATTTGGCTTATGGGTGCAGGAACTCGAGGAATCAATGAACAGATGATATATTATACATAATATTATATTAATATTACACTACTGTTGCTTAAAAAAACTTGTATTTTGTCCAAGTATATATTAATAATTGCTATAGAAGGACGCCAGACGTTTAAAAATATAATATTCATATTATGGTATACGAATAATATATATGAAAATGAACATAATATCAGGTAACGAATTCAGAAACGTAAAAATTATTTGTATATATAGCTCGTATTGCAAATATCGTTTAAGACATTATTCGGACTTTACTCGTGTGGTGTAAGTTTGAATCGCGAACAAAATAATATTACAATAATAACTTGGATATTTCATACGATCCGATTGGTTTTCGCGATTATTTCATAAATAGGACTAAGAATAAAAGTCCGAATTCGACGCAAATTTTCAGCAGTTTGTATATAACGATGACCCACTTATAATATAATATTATTATCTCTTCAGGAAATCCATTTTGTTAGTTATACGTTCTTAAAAATCATTATTCATTTCGCGACACACGTCTAGCTCCTTCCTCTCAGTAGTGGTCTTCACCAAAAGATATTCAAATTAGTTCAACTATATACACGTGATATATCATGTTATATAAACAGACGATGTTAACCGGTAACTGGTATAGGTACGATATAATGTGTTACGGGCAAATCGCGAAACGACCGCGGTCAAACGTCGAATTCGTTTTTGTTCTTTCAAATGTCATATAAATTAAATACATTTTTATTTGATTTTTAAATTAATAAACATAAAATTTACAAACAAAATCCACCAATATATTTAGTACCTATGTATATAGGTGTCATAATTATTATTATTTAACATACTATTTAACATATCAGTACCAGTGTATATAGTCAAGAAATATTAGGTGTGTATTATTTTATTTGTACAGTTTTTCGTATTTCGTATATTCCGTCCCACTCTTTTTCTCACCCTATATATTACTATATATTACTATACGTATTACGTATAAATTATAATAATTATTATTCGATTTACACGCGCCACCCGAATACGCGTGGCCGGAGTTGACCCGCGTGAATATAATATCATACAGGCCGAGTGTAATATTATAATAATGATATAGCCGCGTAGAATATTTTTGGGGAAAAGGACGACGATAATAATAATAATATAAATATGCTTATATATATATATATATAAACTATAAATAGAACCGCGTCCGTATAGTGCAGAAAGGGGTCGCGTATATAATAATAATAATAATAATAATAATAATAATAATAATAATAATAATATTATTATATATAAACACTTTTCTCCTCCCACACCGTCATCGTCGTCGTTAATCCTTTCGATTATAATTATTATAACCCGCTCCGTGTACACACGCACGCGTATAATATTTTTTATATATATAATATGTGTGTGTATTAAATAGGGAAAAAAACCGATATCGGCTCGAACTGCATCGCGAGCTGGTTATATTATTATATTATATACGTATTATTATAACTGTTATTAAATAAGGGGAAGGGGTGAAGGAACATTTAAAAACGCGATTTAACGATTATTATTATTATTATTATTATTATTATTATTATTAACGTTTAATAATAATAATAATAATAATAATAATATATTTTCCACGTTCATAATCTTTCTCTCTCTAGTTCACGCGCATATAATATATAATATTAAACTCGCTTGCACACTGCAGACTCTACAGATATATCTCTCTGTTGTGTACCTATACCTATATATAATAACATGTATATGGCCGCGCGTTGTCTTCTCGGATTATATTTATTTATTTATATTATTTTTTTTTTTTTATAGATTTTAATATATCGATTTCCCACGACACCGAAGACAAGACGGGCTATTTAAAAAAAAAAATACGTATATATGTAAATACACGCGTTATACGGTCCTTTTGGTCGACAATAAATACAATATTATAACACGCGTTTGTGTATAATAACGTGTTATAATATATAATATATAAAGGTACGAGACGCGATCGTATAAGAGCGAAAAACGCAGAAAACAAAACGTGTATAATAAAAATATAGACGCGTATTTATTTTTATACGATGTAATGTGTTCGAATTTACCTCTGTTTTCGAGACGAAGATATTTTTCGGAAAAGTGTTTTCCTATATAACAATAATGTAATATAGTTATACAGGACGATCGAAATATTACATCGTTTCATTTTCATATAGATTTTTAATATACGTATACGTACGAGAACGTGTAAAAATGTGTGATATAGGATGGCCATCATATTTAAATAATAAAAAAAAATACAGGACAAAAATATTTCTCATAATATTTTTAAATATTAATTAGTATTAATTACATTTTTTTTTTTTTTTTTAATCGTGAAAAAATAAAATTTGTAAACCATTAAAGATTAAAAATTAAACACATAAAAACATTATTTTTCGGTAAATATAACTATTAATATACGTATAATAATTATACGTACGTACGGTTTACGTCATCGACTACAATGTGATGCAACAATAATAATGGTAAAAACAAAAATACAACTGAAAAGTATTGATTCTGATATATTATTTTTATTAAATTATGTCATTTCGAATGTTTCAATAATTATAAATTAATAATAGTAAGACAAAAAACGGAATTAGTATGGACGAGATTACGAGACAAAAAGTGTCCTAAGAGAAGTTTGTCAGGACAACAGGACGCACAAAGCAAAAAATAAAGGATAATCCTGTATAAAACAGAACGTGTGGTCACCATAGTGTAATATTATATCGTCGCGCTGTAAAGAAAAACATAGAAATCGCGATGGTGATAATACCGTTTAAGTCTTTATCCATTTGCAAATTAATTTTTGACTTTATTATAATTATTCCTCGAACAACGATTGGTATAGTAAAATCACTTAAAATATTTTCAAAAACACTAATTAAAAATTTTCATTTCGAAAGTGCGTTTAAAAATCGGTCAGATAATTAGTTAATACTACAATGGGATATCCTGTTCGAAAATTATTGTAAAAAAAAAATTAAAGTTTAGAAATCTGTTTTAAATTATATGAGTAATAATTATATATGGTTTAATAATTGTATTATTAATGTGATAGTGTACCTAAGTAAATCTTTTGATAATCTAAATAATTATTATAGAAATAAAAACAAATATTATTTTTTAAATATTTTTTTTTTGTCTAATTTATTAATATTATACAATTTCCTATAATATAATATGGTGTGTATTCCTATAAAAATCATAAACTATATTTTACAAATTCATAATAAATAAATCATGTTGAATTAATTGTAATAAATTACATATATTATTAAGTATTGACGTAAGTGCGAGCATTAATAATTTATTTTTTTTTATTTTTTTTTTAATAATATAAACTTTAATGAAATTCTAATTTAATAATTAAATTAAAATGATCAGGACAATAATTCATTGCTATAGAACTGTTCAATATTTTATAGTTGACACTATACTAACTATGAAAATCAGGACAAAATTATATTTTCAATCTAATAATCTCGTTGGTATAATCATAACATAACATGTCACATTTCAATTGAATTTTAACTATATATTATGTGTAGTTGGCAGTTGCTCTTGTGAATCTTATATCAATCTCATATCAATCGTATATCAATCTCAATCTTCAACCATTCAGCTAGTACTCTTTACTGTGTTAGAGGGTATAGTCTGTATAACTTGGTTTATGGTTGAGGTAACCATTTAAATATTCCCTGTAATTATATATGTATATATATTTTTTCGCGACACGTTTTCCACATGATTATACCATATTTATTATAATATCGAAAACAAAATTTAAACTGCAATGTAACCTATAACTCGGTATACGTCCTATATAACTCAATTTAAATACGTAACATAATATATTTTGTTATCATTTTTATTACGATCATGATGTTAATATTAAACAAACGTTCGTTTGTTTATTTTTATTGCGATTAAATCAAAATTCGATAGGGAATAAATCATTTCTCGCAACACGAGTCTTTCTTAGCAACTTTTTTTTCCCGTTCGAACCGACTATATCTTGCCTAACCCAACTTAAATCTGACCTCTGCAACTTAACACGACGAGACCTATCGTTAAAATAATATTATATAGTATGTACGGATAAAATTATCCCGTTGTACTTATCGAACACCCTGTATAAAAACGTCGTCGTCGCCGCGTTCCGCACGGCGCATAAAAAACCGGTCGCATTTTACACATATATTATTATGTTGAGCGAACGCGCGTGTGTATAATAGGTATATATACTTCTAATTTTTTTCCCCTTTTTTTTTTCGCGTTCGTCCGTACGCAAAAGATCGTAAATCGTCGACCTCGTATTTTTATTTTTTTTTTTATTTTATTTTATTTTAATGATCATACACTCGTATAATATATAAATACGTTTACGACAGTATATTACGTTTAAAAAGATACGTTTAAAAATTATCAACAAAAACGGATATTTTACAAAACAAAATTAAATTTAAAAAATACGCATTCAAATACTTAATTATGAAAGTATTTATAAATACGTTCAATATTTGTTTTTTTCGATTACAAATAAATTTATTTCATAAGTTATATATAATATGTTTATTAATGTTATAACTTATAATATTAATAAATATACCTATTATAATATGTCAATATTTGATATTTATACAATAATATGATTAATTAAAAGATTTGTTCAACGTAAATTTCGGCACGTGTAAGCCATAAAATATAAATACAATTTTTAGTCGATTCATTATTTTTCTTCCCCGAAATATATTCTCAATTAATATAAAAAAAATAAACTCGTATAATTATGCGTTGCGATAAAAAAAACAGAAGAAAAAAATGTATGGAAGGTCCATAAGATATTTACATACAGGTATACATTTAAAACAATTTTATCAGGGGTAAATGATGTTGTAATATTCAGTTACCTAGGTATGGTGACCCGTCATTTCGACGCACGTCAAATGGACGCGGTCATTTCGACGCGAAACAATTTGACGCATACCACATTTCGACGCATGCAAATTTGACGCATACCACATTTGGGCGCATTACAATTTTGGCGCAATAGTAATAAATAATAATAATTATTAATAATCAAATAAAACATAAAACATTTTATTTATTATTCTTATATTATAATTTAATTTTTTAATTTTTATAATTTATATTATAATTTTTTTCTTTTCAGTTAGGTATTACTTATATATAATAATTATTAAAAAAATTTAGGTAATATAAGTTTATCATTTTGATATCCAACAATCCATATGTAATAAACGATAAGATAATAACAGTTACGTATTGTATTTTATGGCGTTATAACCATTATATAAATAATATCTTACTAGGTATTATTTTGAACTTCCAATTTCCAAAACTTTATTTCATATATATTAATGTAGTAAAAATATCAAATAATATTAAGCATTATAATAAAAAAAATAATTTGCGCCCAAATTGTAATGCGTCCAAATGTGGTATGCGTCAAATTTGCATGCGCCGAAATGTGGTATGCGTCAAATTGTTCCGCGTCGAAATGACGTATATCCCCTAGGTATAATATTATATAGATGTTTATATAATGTTATCTGTACGATTGAATTATATATATGAATACATATAAGTATTTTTCTTATTATTTCTCAATATTTTACAATAATGTTATATAAAATTGACAACAATTTTTGAAATATTTTGAAAATTTTATTGAAACATAGTTAGGTAACTCTAAAATTCGGTCTGATAAACAAAAATATGGATAGATTTTCTGTTTAATTTATACTATTGGTAATGTTTTTATACACATAGTATGAAAATACCTATGTGAAAAATTGCATTTAATAACGTTTACACTAAGTACGATGCATTGATTAATTTGTAAATGTGCTAAAAAAAAAAAATTGTTAAATGAGCAGACTTTTTGTTGAGGGCCGATAGAAATTGAAAATATCGGTGGGATGAAAAGTCTCAATCAGGCGTGCTGCTTATCTCACAAGGTTTCTCCACAGATAATAACTTTTGAATAACTTTTGATCTTTATATATTTTAGATTCTGAGCGAAGTGTCTTTTTTTTGTTTTTATTCTGAAGACACTTTTACTATCCAAAATAATGCTCAGATTTTTACAAATAGCATGTGTTTTCGGTTGTAAAGTGGATGTAGTTGGTACTTTATTTAGATAATTTTTATTTTTTCTCAAAATTGATCCTAAGCGATAGAAGAAACAATAAAAAAACGGAATTTTTCATGAAAACTGAAATTTCGACGAATTCGAATTCAATATTTCACGATAACTCCGGCAAGTTTAAAGTTAGAGATTTGAAAATTTTTTTGGGTGTTAACATAGGTACTATATGTGATAAAATTTTGGAACCGTTACGTTAATGTTTCTACAAAATTAAGGACTTTTAAATTTTAATATTTCGTAAAATTCTCGTTTTTATGTATATAATGTTTAATATTAATAAAATTGATAATTCTGGGCATTAAAGTCTGAAAATTTTTACATACTTATATGTAATGTGCTAGAAAAAAGAAACTAGTCAAAAACACAAATGATACATTTACTACATTTACAAATGATACGTTTATTATAATTATATTTTAATGTTAGTAATAAAAATAATTAATTGAAAGCGGAATCGCCACGAAAAGATCAAAATATAACATTTACTGATAGTGTTGATACACTATTTTTCGTTTAATTAGCCCAAAATTTTATTTTATTTTTTATTCATTTCGCCGTAAGTTTGGCATACATTATTATTATTATTTTTTTTAAATTAAATTTTATAATTTTAAGAAAAATCAAGACTATAAATTGTCTAATTAAAAAATTAATATGAAATGAAATATATTTTTAATAGTTATAATTTATAAAAAAAAAAAAATTATAATAACGAAAAATGTGACATGTATGCATATAATTAAGTTTAAAATTAAAAATCAGATCTTTTAAAAAATATGTATCTCATAGATCAAAAGTTATTGGCTGCGGACAAATCTGGTGAGACACATAAGGCGTATAAACAAGAAAAATTTATTTCGACGAACTGTAAGAAAAGACTTCTTCTATAACGAAACTGCGACTAACCGGTAAAAACCTTCAGAGTCGTAACTTGGAAACTGATGAAAATATAATCGTAAAAGTAAAAGTAAAAGTAAAAAAAAAAAAAAGAATTAAATGAATTTCCCCTGGAGGTTTATAGAACTCCGAATGAAACTATTTGGATTTATATGATGTTTATTTTGCTTAACGCGGTCATTTGAACTTTATAACTATTAACGAAACCGAAACGAACGAGCTGGAAATTGTAAAATGTGCGACCGTCCCTTTAGTATAATAAGTATAATAATAATAATAATAATAATAATATAATATTATACATTCGACGTATACGACTCGTCTCGAAATTTCGCTGCAGTTTAATCGTAAACTATAATAATAACACAAGGATAGTATGGATACAAGCACAAGGCACAACATATTATACGTTATAAAAACATTTAAACTATATACAGAGCGTGCTGCGAATGATTTCGCGTTTGCAAAAACGACGAGATTATAATATATGGAATAATTATATAATACTGCGATCACTCTGTAGTATATATTGTACACGCGTTATTTGACCGAGACGAGCACTCGACCGCGATATTATTCGGTGAAACCGAAACAGAGAGATACGCTGCTCCGACTTTATATATACATATTTATACTTAAGAATTATATACGTATTCAATGGAAAGAAACTAAAAATATAATTTATATTATAATACTCATGGTCGTACGAAATTTTCGTGTACGTCAATAGGTAATATATAATTATAAATTATAATTAGAATACTAATAATAATAATATGATAATAATGATAATGAATAATAACGAATAACATGTTTTTGGGCATTGTAACGTATACAGCGATTTCAAATTGATGGATACACCAACTGACGAACTCAGTGTAATAGATCGTAATAAGAATCCGATATATTATTGTTATTATAGAAACGGCGTCGGAGAGGAAAATCGATTTTCCACCAGATTGAGTCCCGTCGCGATAGAAATAACGTTATATATAATACACTACAATGTGGTATATTATACAGGGTACAAAAATATTATCAATACGGTATGGAAACGTTGACCGCACCCCGTTTTCCCCGTCCCTCGTTTTTGCATAATAATATATCAATTCGCTGGGAGTTTTTTTTTTTATTTAATATCGGGTTTTTTGAAAAAATAAACGTAATTTTTACCCTGTAGTTTATTTATCCGCTCGGGTGTTCTCTCGGAAACGTCTCGCAAAAACGTGGTAATGACCGTGAGTAGCACCCTGTATTGTTTTCTTCGTCGTCCGGCTCGCGGCCTAAAAACGAGAAAACGAGCGGGAAAAAAGTCCTAAAATCTCTAGTCCGGGATTGGACTCGGTCCGACGAACTCGAGCCATATAATAACTTATATATATATACAAGTATTATAAGTATAACACAATAGTGACTATTACTGCAAATGTGTATTTGTTATCTACTCGGGCGCATCGTCATCCGGGAGATTATCCGGCCGGCCGGACGATTTATATTTTTATCCGTTTGGCGCGAATCCTGCAATAGTCCACGCGACACGTCCGAAACGCCCCATAAATGATATACACACGTATTATAGGTACGGCGAGGGGAAAATAAGGAAATAAAATCGCGTATTATATTAAACGCGAGTGTATATCGAATTTTACTGTTTTAAGTCACGCGTCAGAATATTATATAGGGGAGAATATATTGTGTATACTACGATTGTATTATTATATATACGTATATAGTGTGTGTGTAATATGGACGCAACGAGACGATTTCGTGTAGGTACCGAGATCGTATTGTTTTGATATACCTAATAATATTTTGTTAACAAACGATTTAATTAAGGGTTGTCGCCGCCGCCACCAGTTAAGAATAATTTTACACTATTATAATATACTCAGTGCCGTTCTTCCGCCTAGGCAACCTTAGGTTAAGTGCCTAGGGGCCCTTGTCTTTTTGGGGCCTATATCAGCTCTTAAAAGAATTAAATTTATTTGATATCTAATACAGAAGATAAGAGACTTTGTTAATTGTTAATTGACTTTTTAGTTGCTGCCTTGGGGCCCTGAGACTCTTAAGTTCGGCCCTGAATATACTCTTTATTAGTTTATTGTGTACGATACGCGAAGGCATCGGGAAAGATTGGAGTATTCTTTCCGTTCGAACGAGCAAAGCGTGAAACTTTATAATATTATATTTTTATTATAATAATATTATTTATATTACGACCATTGAGGATTTAGACGATTTTCTGATTTATTTTTACAACGATTCGACCATGTACATTATTGTAAGATTGACATTGACGTATTGATAAGGCAAAAATATATTATATTCCTACTGGTCGTATGATATCCACATAATATTATTTATATTATTATGTTAATCGAACTGCATATTGAAAACTGAACATTTGTATAAATAAATTCAAGTAATTGCAGCAGTCTTTACTTACTGCATAGTATAATATATTATAATTATTAAGCCGGAGATTAATTTCGTAAAGTTTGTTTTATATCGAGAAAGAAAATTTCATACAATTTATTACGATGTGGCTACAATATTATAATCGGTCATCATTTTTGTGTCGACGAATACGTCATTAAAAAATACTGATTATTAATATCAATTTAATGTGTAATTATTAAAAACGTTTCAATTTTCCAAATATTAAACCGTACAAATAGCAGCGTATTGAGTTCAGATTGGTATCTACCCTAACCTAACCTTATTTTTTATCTAAACAAAGATAACGATAATTTCATTATATTTATCTAGATATACCTAGTTAAAAATACAAATTTTATCATACGAGTATATAGATAAAAACATAATTTTTTTTTATTTTATAAATTATCAATTAATAACTAAAGAACATATATATAAATAATTAACTGAACATCATATTTTTAATAAATGTAACATTTTGATAATTAACGTACTATATTATATTGTAAAATGTAATTATTTCATAAAACAAAAAAACTAAATTTTGTAATATTTTAAATTGAATTTAATATATTCAAATATTATTTACAACATTTTTATCTAGATAGATTAAATTAGATAAATACAAATTGTATCTTTGACATTTCAGATAAATGCGAAATTAATTATTTATATTAAGATAAAAGATTAAAGATGAAAAATTTAGATAGATCTCATTACTGTTACACGTAAAGGTTATATTTAACGATAATAGTCGCGAAAGTGGTTGAAAATTAAAAAATTAAATATAATAAATTATTGATGGCTTATACGTAAAAATAGACGTGGTACGTAATAATATTGGGCATAAAAAAAAAAAAAAAAGATTACATCCGAATTAATCGTATAAGTATACGATATGATTATATTGTGTTACACAGTATAATTTAATATGACACACATGTAGAGGTACCTATATGTGGTACATACAATAATATGATACCGCGGTATACGATCCGGTCCAACGATTTTCAATCACGCGGAAAAATTATAACTAAAATAATATTACACAGTCAATAAGGTTTTAAAGCGGACGAAAAAAAAAACGTGTTGGATGCACTACGCGTGACTAGATTAATGTTATCAATATTATTATTATTTATTTAGGTATAACATATAATACGTATGTGAATGTAATATAATTATGTATCTTATATCGGTTAGAAAAACAAGAAAATCGGATTTAGGGTGATTTGGTTTTTTTCTATTTTATTGTGATGACATATAAAATTCTTCGGGTGTATAATATTATTAAATATATTACAAGCAGGATGTGATTGCCCACGTTAATAACTTTTTATCCTCGTTCGTATATAGAGATAATTTATTACCAATTTATTAATTTATCGTATAATATAAATATAATAATATTATAGAAGTGTCGAATAACGCTATATTAATTTACTATGTAATTAAAAATGATGAAATCTATGTATAAAATTCAATGTTTAAAAGGAAAAAAAATTATTAATTTTTTTTTTTAAATAAGTAATATTATATATATTATACTTAAGCCGATAAACACAACGGAACGGGACACCCTGTATAAATCATACTCTTTTGGTATAATATTATTGTTGTAACGGTATAATAAGATTAATACTTGTATTAATCCGAGAATCAAAATACAATCTTTAAAGTTATATGTATGAAGTATAATGTATAGAAATAAAATGCTTGTGGAATATTACAAAACGTTATATATTTAACGAAGAAATATTAAATTCGGATTTCGACTTCGCTTTATGACTATTGACTTTATAATAATAGTGCGAAATTTAAACTTTTTAAAAATAATATCATTCGTATATTCAGTTATCTCGTATATTATATTTGAATTCTTCTTCTCTTCTCTCGTGTCCGGAATCACCAAATTAAATTCTATTTCCCCAGTAATCAGCAACGTACATTGCTTTGTCATTTGCTAAAATCAGGTCGTTTTTCGTTCACTTAACCTTCAGATTTGGGCAAGTTAATAAATGTTCGGAGTTTTGCGTCATCCAACAGTCACACTTATCATCTGCGCTGAAACTCCACTTCATGAGCCTTGCACCTGGTGGTTCCCGTTCTAAGGCGGTTAAGGGTTTTCCATGTAAGGAAGGGTAGCTGGAAGCCGGCGGATCCTTCCTCCTTGATTTCCAGTGGGGAGCTGGTCACTTTATTTTTCCACAGGTCAAGTCGTGTATTTGATAAAAGAACACGAATATACGTGAACAGGACGCGCGAAGTCCCGAATATACATACGAGAACGTTTTAAATTAAAACTGGGTAACGATTATAATAATTTAACAATTTGTATACTTGTACTAATAATAATTATTAATTATAATAATGTGTTTCGATTATTTTATAACGATGTATTTAATATTACAAAATATAAAAATTCAAATTTATAATCGTATACTGATAAAGTCGTATAATTTTATCGTTTTTGTTTTTATTACAAACAAACGCGTGTTATTTTTTGTACATTTCCAAAAAATAATTGATATTTATCTTTAAATATTATACGTTTTATTTTGATGACAATGATCAATGTTGATTAAAAATTAATCATTCAAACGCACGTCATATACTTAATATTATTTTTTTCTGTATAAAATGTTATACCTATAAAGTCAATTATTTATATATTGTATTAATTATCGGTTAATTTTCAAAGTATGTATAGTTGCACAATATTAATAATACTGATTTTATTTGTAATTATTATTAGTTTTAACATATTATGATATTATGTAATGACGTTCGTATAGTCATCATTTTGTAATAATATTATATTTTTTAATCTACCACAATTTGGACGATTTAAAATTTGTCTATGAAACTTTTAATAAATTTAATTTATAATTAATAATTATATAATAAATTAGTAAAGCTATAATGTGTACGAATGAATATTTTAATGAATTAGAAATCGATAAAAATTAAATTAAATAGAAAAATTTGAATAAATATGAAAAATTAAAATTATTTAATAAGATATTTGTGTGTAGTTGATGCATATACATTATAGTATATTATAATTAATATAATATAATATTATATCTAAAAAAAAAAAAAACCAAATATAAAGGTAGAGTGTAGAAGTACAATTTTTAAACAATATAATGTCGATCATAACGTATGTCCTGGGCTATGCAAAATATCGATCTGACCCTGCTGACAGTACTTTGCTCAGAATCGTTTTTCGAATGTATAATGATTTATCGTTGCATTCACATTTTAATTAAAATTGAACACTATATCCTCTTAAGATCTGTATCACTTCCGTATTATCTCTTCTTTTTATCCTTTTAACAGGTAAAAAAAAAAAAAATAAATAAATAAATTTTCAGTCTTTAAAACCCAAAATTTCCAATTTTATTAATTAATATTATACGATAATACGTAGATATAGATAAAAACAAGATTTTTTGGAAATATTCGAAGTTCTATATTTTGTATAGAAAATAAATGTACTTAACGGTTCTAAAATATTATCACATATAATATATTGATCTACGTTAACGCCCAATAAAATTTTCACTTCAAAATTTCGTGTGTTTTTTTGTCGTTTTTCCTATAGTGTAGGGTTAATTTTGAAAAATTCGAAAAATAACCTAAATAAAATACCATAACTATAACCATTTTCCGACCGGAAACACGTGCTAATCGTGAAAATCGGGATATTACTTTTGGTACCTAGAAAAAAAGTGTCTACACACATACGTAAAAGAAAAAAAGACACGCATCATTGTAAAACCAATACATTTTTTGTTTCGCTCAATTTATAAAATAGATATATCCGAACCATATGTGTTTTCTAGTATTCTTGGTATTGTGAATTAGTAAATCTTTATACAAAACAAAACGAAAAACTTATGTTATGTGTTTAATGGATTTGTAACCGCGTGGGCACTGCAAATCTACAAGAATAAAACAACAAATAAAAAAAAATTTTATTTTTACCATTCCTTTTTCGAATGGATAATAATATTCCTAATTCGTGTAATATCGTGCAAAATAGCAATAGGCATACAATTATATATAGGCACATAACATAAAGATATATACGATATTATGCATGTATTTAAATTTTACGTGTTTTATAGATTAGATAGATTAATATAAAATATTTTATAAAATATGTACTTATCTTAAAAAAGTGTTTAATCTTTGATTTTGATTAGTTATAATATAGAAGTTATTTATTTTTTACGGTTTTATATTTTATTAACCAAACCGTTAATATATTTTTACGATTTGAATTCGATTTTGTATACCTAATAGTTTTATAAACGTTTTAAGAAGAAACCCATTTTGAAATTGTATTATGAAAAATGTATGAGTCGTTTATTAAAAAAAATATATATATATATACCTATATAAGGTATTAAATTATTTTAAATAAATCTGAAACAGCTTTACGATTTCGTAGCATATCAGATAAAAACAGATACACATTTTTATTCTCGTATTGCCGTCTGATGCAGTTTACAATATTATATATTATGTAATTAATTATAAATTCGTTTTACTTTTAAAAAATATGTAAACAATGTCAATTATGTAAATTAAAATCTGGCTTAAGTATTTTAATCAGAATCATTTTCACGAAACGGTCGAAACGAATTTATTACTTGTCAGATTTTATCTATACATACCTAGCTATATACCTATATAATAATAATATGTACGTCGATCCATTTGAAAACATAATATTATGTTTACGATTAAACCTTAGATCTATAATAATAATAATAATAATATTATTATGTAGTCTCTTATATACTATAGTCATCATCGCATATTATTATATATATAAGTGTATAAAACATACCGTCTGCAGAAGTCCAAACACATTTTTTTCCCCCAATATATTATATAGTTTCGTCTATATCTCAAATCGACAATCATCGTACACGCGTGTATAATATGTTCGTCCATATTATACCGCGGTGGTGGTTACTGGTTATAGACGTAATTTAAACACGCGCACTTTATATATACGTGTATATTGTATATATAATATAATAGGTATTTAGGTACAAGTTCGATCGATATGCATTCTTATATGCTCGTGCGAACGGTTTCATTTAAATTACAAACTGGTATTTTTTTTTTTTTTTTACTTTTTTCCAAATACATTATACGTGTTCGTGTATTTGTTTTACACGTATACGTTTTTTGATAATTTTATATGTATATATTTTATTCTGTCGATTTGTGTGCGTATCGGGTTAGGTATAATATAGAGGTGTATTATATATTATGTTTCTGTATACGTCTGTTCGGCAGTCACACGTTTTGTTAGTTCGACGTCTGTTTAAAATAATTATTTCGTTATACACGCGTTTTAATATATACCTACCTATACATAATATAAAATTGTAATAAAATATTTATCGACTTTACCGACGACCGATAAATACCGATTTATATTATCATACGTTAAACGTCGTACGTTTTTGGTTTTAATATAATATTATATTTCGTTTTTACGTATATTATTATTTTTTACTTAATCCGACTTGTCGCACAAAAATAATTATTTTACGATTTTTATACGTATTTTTTCCCCTTATCCGCACCAAAATAATAATATAATGTACCTATAGGGTACGTTTTTCGTGCCGTACAATAATTTATAACTAATTTTTTAGGTTATATACATCGATTAAAAGAGCGAAAACACCTATACACTTTATTATACAATATTTTAATGAACTCTACGATAGAATTATTTTAATATTATAGTGTTATTATTCGCTCTATTTTTAAAATTTAGAATTTTTTGTTGACATACTCGTATTATTATGTACTTATCATAGTCCATAGATAAATTAACGATACATCACAGAGATATCGTAAAAACACGACATTTATAATATCGAGGAGTAATCAAAGCATATAATATATAGGTATAAGTAATATTAATTATAAATATTACAATAATATTACGTATTTTACAATATAAAATTTATACGTTTTTCATTTTTTGTTTTTTCATTTTAATAAAAGCCAGTATAGTTAATAGTTTATACTTTGCATAATATGTTTTTCTCAAGTTTCTCGACATTTTATTATGTGTACCTAATATAATATTATGTTATAACTTATAGTATAAAGTTCAAACAATTTGTTTTTAGAATAGAATAAAAGATAATTTATTATCACTGTGTGAATTGAGAATTATTTATGTATATTTTTTATTCTTTAAATTGTTATGTTTTTGTTGATATATTATATATTTTTTAATCTATATGATATGTGCATTGAGTAGGTTGAGTTCCGGTAAAGCGGTATCGTTTTAAGTTTATGTTTTTATCATTTTACGTATTCATACGGAGTGAACACAATATCGTGTGTTACAAAAATGTCGAGGATGACACGTTTTTTCAATTTACCTATCGTTTCCAAATATTTTCGTAACGTGAAATTGCGATCACTCCGTATATAATATATTATTGTAATCGTGCGTAATAACAATATTTCATATACGTATATGTTATATATCATAATATATGAGAATATAAGATAAAATAATAATATTAATAATCGTTATCGAAATATTTTAGTGTTGGGACATGATAATAGTTTTATTATATATTATAATTTTATGATATGCGTTATCGCCCGGTACGCCTACACGTGTTAACACGAAAAATATACGATCCTTAAAAAAGCATAAAAATTAAAACATAATATTATATTATTATTCTTTCCAGCGAACAGAGATTATTATACTTGTAAATTATAATAAATAATTATGACACACGCCATCACATACGTGTCAGTGTGTCACATAATATATTCAAATTTATGAATATTATAAAATATTTAATGCATATTAGAATTATTAGGATGATTTTAAAACAATTATATTATTACCTTTTTTTTATATTATTTTTTTATTTTTTTATATAGAAATCAAAACTTTATGTTTACTAAAATTATGCGAATAAGGTTATGTTTTAACACATAATAATATTATATTTTATAATTCGTACAATTTATATTTACGTAAACAGACGCAATAATAAACACGCATTAATATAATGTACGAGTATATATAATATAGAAAAAAATTTAACAACATTATTATATACTAAACAATAGTAAATTCGTAATATTATAATTTAATATAGAAATGTAGATTAAAGTAATTTGTTTATGCACAGTGCACTCTAGTAGTCTAATCATTTATATTATTTTTTATGAAATAACACAATTCGTAAAAACATAATATTTTGCTACCTATACTGCAATTAATTTTATTAATACTTTCCTTTTAACAAATTGAAATGAATCTTATTCTTATAGTATAATATTATAACCTTATTTATCTCAAAGTTTGCCATTTTATAAGATTATTAATATAAGTGCGTATTATTTTCATTGCACATGAATTTATATATTTAATAGTATACTTATACGTAGATTTATAGAAAAAAAGAGCGGACACTGCTGTGAAAAGGATATAAGTGTAAAGAGAATATAGCGTTGAATTTTGATTAAAATTTGAATTCAGTGATAAATAATGATATTATAATAATATTATAAACCTATATACTTGTATATATATATATATATAATAATTATTTATACGATTTTGAGCGAAATTAATCAAATAATGTTAAATGTAGGTAAATTGAAAACATTTTTTACATTCATACATACGTTCAACATAAATGCCAATAAAACCCCTAAATGAGTCGCCTAAATACCCAAATCTGACGGTACTCGATCAGAATCGTTTTTCAAATGTAATTCAAATTTTAATGAAAATTTAACACTTTATTCCTCTTTATACCTGTATCCCTTCCACAAAAGTATCAGATTTTCTTTTTATACTTCAAACAGATAAAAAAAAAAAAAAAAAAATGTAAGGGTAATATTCACAATAATTTAGAACAGTGTTTTGGAGCATCAATACCTATAAAAAAATTTTGTCAATTTTATTTAACATTATTGTAAAATAATAATAAGAATCCATATAAATATCGATTTTACTAAAATATTAAATTTAAAAAATATAAAAAAAATAAAATAAATTAGGAAATAGGAATTTTTCTAATATATTGGTTACATGTTAAGTAATATGTGAGTATTCAGTAAAATTTTTACCTTAAGAACCAAAATTGTTAATTTCATTTAACATTATAATAATATAGATAAAAACAAAAATTTTCGTAAGTATTCAAAGTTCTATATTTTCTAGAAAAATTAATGTAACGGTTCCAAAATTGTATGACGTATATATAATATCTATATGAACTTCCAACTAAATTTTCAAGTCCCTAAGTTCAATATTGTCCAGTGACCGTGAAATATTGAAATAGAATTAGTCGAAATTTCAGTTTTCATGAAAAATACTGTATTTTTGTCATATTTTGGTAGTTTTTCCTATCATATAAGGTCAATTGTGAGAAATTCGAAAAATTATCTAAATAAAGTACCAACTATCCACTTTCCAACGTCCAACTGGAAACAAATACTATTCGTACAAATCGGAACATTATTTAGGCTCGTAAATGTATCTATACAGACCTAAATAAAAGAAGACTCACGTCATTGTAAAATCAATACATCTTTTGCTAAATGTAATAGGAAAGGATTTGCATGTGGTAATAATAAATATTATACAATATACCTGATAAGAACTTTATTCTAGAAATCCAATTTAAACTTCTTATATATTATATTTTTTTAATTACAAACTATCATTAAACATTATATTAATATACCTATCCTATCTATATGTATGCGTTGAAAACATTAAAAAATAAGTTTCATAGTGGTTTAATATATATATAATATTTTTTATACATACCTAATATATTTTTATACTATTATTAGTTAATAAAAAAACGTGTTTATTACACTACTTTAAAGGTATGCATATACATGATATATAATGGACATCATATTATTATATTACATGAGTAATACATAGTATTAATTATTATTAAAATATGAAATTTAATTTTCAATATATCTATACCAAATAAATTTGCGTTTAATAAACGTTTTCAATCTTCATAAATATAATATTATAATAATAAATTTATAAGCATATAGAGATTTTATCAAATGTATATTTATACATTCATAAATTAGTATTTGAACGAAATAATAAAACCACCGAATACGAGAAATGTAATGTATAACAATAATCCTCGTATATTGAACTATTAATCAATAATTGATTTTTATTTAGGTATACCTACTAAAACGATGCGAACAAAAATAAAAAAATGAATTTTACCTATACTTTGCGCGCCGACTCCTTTCTGGTTATTTCTATACAACGTCGAAATAATATTATAATATTCGAACCTGTTATTATAAAATATTATATTATATAATATAGACTGGTCGCATCGTCTTCTAATTGGGATTAGTATAGGACAAAAAGAAAAAAAATATTTGTGTTTAATATATAAAACGTTAAAATGTAAATATATATTTATTTTTTTTATTTTTATAATCGCTCGTGTAATCCGCTGGCTACACAATGTCTGCGTCTCCGACCGCCACCCCCAGACCGCTATAATAATAATAATAATAATAATAATAATAATATATTATATTATACCGACTATTAAACGACGCACGTTTCGGGTCGTATCCAGTTATTTTTATAGTAATAATAATGATAATAATATTATAATTGCTATGTACGCGGATAACGACCATGTTATAGATATACTATATTATATATACATATATATATAAAATATATACTAATACGTTTACGTGTACACATAATGAGTAGTTACCTGTATCCATCGGGTCGCGTGGTCCGAAGGACTATGACTTGAGCGCGTGCGCATGATCATAAAATCGAACAAAATATATAAAAATATGCATAAATAACAACGAAAAATATTTCTGGTTTTTTTTCTATATTGTTTCGAGATTATCCGTATCCGAAAACTCCTCCCAAAAACAAGACGTGTACTATATTGAATTATATATGTGCGAGAGTTGTAGAGGAAAGGCCTATTATTATTATTTTCCTCTTTAATATTATAATAGCGTTACCCGCAGGAAACCGAAACGTTATTGAATTATTAAAATACATTTATTTTCATGCTCGATAATAATATTATTATTCGTAGATCTATACCTATATAATATAATTTTTGACTGTATGATGTATTATAATATATAAGGATTTAAATTATATAATATAATTTTTTCACCCCTAGGTATGTAGACATATTTGGAATCTTTGACATCATACAAATGAAATATATATATGATTTCCGAATTTTTCATTTAATATCATACAATACTATATTAAACATTATCAATATGTAATTTAGAAGTAGATTCACAGTGCTGTAATTCAGCATGAGCTTATAGGTAGGTATAAAATGTGTTTGGTACTTAAAATATAATATTAATGTGCTTGTTTAAAATATTTTTGGCCATTCTAATTGTTAGAAATGATCGGAAAATCTACATAACACAATGGTCAGATAACAGCGAGTGATATAATATGTATAATAATAATAAAAAAAAAATAATAATAAAATTGTTTAATATTTACAGAATTAAAATAATACACTAGTAAATCTGGCTCCTAGGTGTTTAAATTAGGTTATTTTTAATATTTTTCGGACCCTTATACTCGTATTTTACCATCATGCATTTAAATTAATTAATTACAAAATATATAAATAGTACCTATATTATTATATAAAAAATAAATAAAAATACAAATCCGCACGTATATTATTTAAATAAGTAATTGTATAATTATATGTATTATTATAAAAATGAATATTGTATAATATGCATAAATATATATATATATTTTAAATCGTTTATAAAAATAATAATATCCTAAGCGTGTTAATAACTTATCCTGCAAGCGATTATGTAAATTAACAATAAAAAGTTTATTTGACGCGATAAACATTTAAACCAGTTATTAATAAAAAAAATATTGTTCTCGTTTAATGGCAAAATATTAAATAGCAAGTATAATGATAATAATATTAGTTTAAGTGAACACAAAATATGCATAATTTTATAACTAAAACTAAAACTATAATATTATTATTATGCACAGTTAAAATTTACGGGTTAATAATGCGTTATATTTTAGATTTTTTGAAGTAGTTACCTACCCTATATACATATTGTAATATTAACGAATAAAGTATAAAATAATACTTTTCCACGTTATTATTATTATTATTTCGAATTTCATTGCGTGCTCGTGGAGATTTTAATTTTCTATAAAATACACTCGTAAATTAATCGACTTTGGTCCCGCGACGCCCCGGCAGTTTTATATTATTTTTATTATGTATAGGTACGACCCAAGTGCTTGATGTGGTCGTGCTGTATAAATATAATATACGATGTCCGTGTGTTATAACTAATAACAACAGTATTTAGACACGTCGTACGACGGCGAATTAATCAAATTCAATATAATAATAATAATAATAATAATAATAATAATAATAATAATAATAATAATAATAATAATAATAATAATAATAATAATAATAATTATAATAATAATAATAATAATAATAATAATAATAATAATAATAATAATAATAATAATAATAATAATAATAATAATATAATATACGAGCGAGAGCGTGTTTATACACGTTTCGCTTGTACAATCATAACATTATTAATTATTATACAGAGCGATCGAAATTACGGAGACGAAATCGAACACGCGTACGCCCCCCCTATAGTTTTTGTACCGTGATAATCCTAGCACCCTGTATGACAATGCACGAAGACGATGTATTACGTTATACACGTGTGATTATAACCTATTAAGAATACGACGATAACGCAATATTATTATTATTATCATTATTATACTTATATAATAATATTATATAGTAACATATAAAATATTAATTATTTCTGATATAATATCAGGTATGTATCGCTTATTATTATTCTTATTATTGTGATGGACCGCCCGTTTTGCCTATAGTGGAGTCGTGTGCTCACGAATTAATGGCTTATTATATAGGTATATAGTGTTTATAGATATTATTATAATGTTTCCTCCCATTTAAAATTATCAGCACTCTATGGCGAAATTATCACAATAAATTGCATAGACATAGAAGAAATACGATTAAAAAGAATTTCGATTAGAAAAAGAATATAGAATTATATTAAGTGGAAGATTTAGTTAAAATATCACGTGTTAAAAAAATAATTATTAAATTCTTTGGTCGAAAACAAAATGATATATAATGTATTATGGACTTAAGTTATTAGTATAGCACTTTTATTCGCCCCATTATTGGCAATATAATATCATATATATATATATATATATATATGATCTTCGGTTTTATGTTGAGTTTTTTATTACTTGTTGACTGTGTGAAGAAAAATGTTGGAGTCTGAACGCGTCGCATATTTTATTCGTTTATGCTGTTTTTCTAGTTCTCGTCATTGGTCTGCGTTTCTGTGGATTTTGTCACTAAAAACACATCTTGCCATTTCCTTGATGTTGTTTCTTTGTTCAACTATAATAATTGTTGGCTCTGAAAATAGACCTTTTGGTTTACGCTCCGTAACATAGCAATAACAATATCTTTCATAAAAAAAAAAAATTCTATTAGTGAGTACAGTGACCGAAATTAGTTAAGTGAATGTTGCCGTTATTTTAACCCCAACTATATGATTTCAGGTATGTTAGAAATTAGTTTACACAATTGTAGATTGTGTTGAGCAAGCAACTATTGAATTAACTTACTAGTGTTAAATGTTAGTTATGTAGCTCATCGAGTGTATAATATTCATATTAAATTTCTTTAGTGTACATTAATAACACTTGTTACTATTAATCTAACATTTAGCAATTACGTTTATTTAGTAACTGAGTATATGAATTATATAAGACATACATATATATATATATATATAATGTAAATAAAAATTGAAGTACATACTTATACTTATTTGTGCGAACATCACCTCCATGTTTCTACGTCATTGTAATACAAGGTATACTGACGGAGATGATATTCAAACATATAGGAGATTGTAACTTCCTTCATTCTCCTCCCATATGTCCTAGTTACTATGTATCTGATAACTACCTCATATGATATACAGTGTAATACAATTTCTTATTTATATCATTGCCTTAACCATCCTTGTATGTCGTTGTTTAACAGAGTACAAGGATGATGAAGACAATGAGAATATATAAGAGATTGTAGTTGTTTCTCTTACTCTCATATGTCCTGGTGAATAGGTAGCAAAATGTTGCCTGATATTTATAGCAGAGAAAAAACTTTCTCTGTAACCAACTAACTCTTAGAAGTATAAAATATGCGAGGCACATGACAGCTTTCGCTTTAGTGATGTGTAAAATTATTCTCCACTATGTGTGATATGATGGGTGGTAATAGAATTCGTACACTAACTTATTGTTTCTCTTTAGCTTATTATATATGTATTGTATATATTATAATAACAAAGGATTTTTTGGTTGATGTAGTTATAAGTTCTTATACCTTTAATTAGCTATGTCATCGTAGTCGTCGGTAAACACAATTGTAGATTGTGTTGAGCAAGCAACCAGCTACTGGTATGCGAAGATAGTACATAGAGGGTATTTAGTATGGAATATACGTGAACTCATATTGAACTTCTGATCAATGAGAAGAATATTCTAATATACTAATATACTAATCAGTGTTAGGAACAGATAACAAAAAAATCATCTGGATAAAGATAAAGATAACAACACTAAATTTTATCTAAGATACAGATAAAAGATAAACTAATTAAATTCATCTAACAAAAAGATAAAAGATAAAAATATTTTATCTAGATAAATAACAGATAATTATAGAAATTAAAATTAAAACAACTAGGTAATTAAAAAAAATATATATACCATCATGCAAGTTTATGCCTGTATTATAATATGTTTACTTTTGGCGTTATTAATTATATCATGTTGTGTATCACCAAACATTAACTTGGACACATATTATATAAGGAACCAACAAGGCAATAAGAGCCAAGGGAGTAACAAAGGTACAAATAGAAATGCGAGAAGTCACCCTGCTGTAAAGTATGTGTAGAGTGGACCAAAAACAAAACACACTTATTTAATAATATTACGAATTACGATATTTACGAGTATTGTGTATTTGTGTATACATTAGACTTATCGTTATCAATTGTCATTAATATCAGGATATGTCAATGTATTATTATTTATATTAATTTTAGACGTATAGTGAATACGGAAAGAAAAGACAGCTAGTTTATCTTAATTTCTCAATGAATAATATTAAATTCTATGGAACTTTGTTTAGGACGGTGCGCGGCGGTAGTTATAACTATTCTATTATTCGTATTTTAATTATAATTTAAAAATATTTATAAAATTCTGGGAAATAACACTGGTCATGAGTCATGACTAGAGCAAGGAATTTCATGCACTAAAAAACCATCAAATATGCATTTAAAAATATGCATTTATGCATCAAAAAATTAAAAATATGCGGTTAAATATGCCCTTAAAAAATAAATTTCATTATTATTCACTACCATTATTTTATTATTATTTTATCATTATTTACTAAGTTTTAACTAGATTTATTTTATTAAATTGATTTTGAATCTTTTTTAAAATTTGAACACACACGCGGTGAATGTTTTAAAACTAATTTAATCTACCCACTGACTATAGATAATTACTGATACTATCGTTTTTATACCACGCATCTCCTATTCGTTAAATTAGAATACGAAAATAGACATAAATACTGACCATTATTATTATTTCAAGATAAAATTTATCTCTATCGTCTTTATAAATTTATAACAAATTGTTGATCTAGATTCATGAAAAATATTCACCAAAGTGATTGATTTTCGATAAACCATCAAAATATGCATTAAAAGCCAAAAATATGCTTTTATAAACAAAAATATGCCCCTTAACGCAAAAAATGTCCAAATATGCTAAAATATGCACTAAAAACTTTGAGTGTTTCATCATAAACGTTATGAAATGTATTTTGTACTTACCAAGCATACGATAAAGTTAACCAGAAAAAATATGCAAATGCATGAAAGTCCTTGCTCTAGTCATGACATATTTCTCGCGACAGTAGGTAATATACTAATATAGACTACTTATATAAATTAATTAGTTTATTATAAACCAAATATAGAATATTAATTATTTATAACTAATAAGTAATAAGTAGGTACTAAATAGGAATAATTAATAGTCTTTTCAGAAAAACGTCATATATTTTTAGCCCTGGATGTTATTTTACGTACACATTGTGTCTGAGATAATGAGAATAAAAATTAAACAATTTGAAACAGATCCATCTAATTATCATCAAAAAATTTATCTTGTATAATTATTTATCTAGATAAGTTAAATTTTTATCTAAAATAAATACTTAGATAACTTATATTTATTTATCTAGATATAGATAAAAGATAAAAAAATAATTATCTAGATAATTTATCTAGATAAATTTATCTAGATAAATTTATCTAGATAAGTCCTAACATTGATACTAATATATACGATATACCCTGTTCCAAAAGAGAAGACAGGGGTTCTGCGCATAGCTAATGATGGCTAACGCAACGAGTAGTCGATTTTTCCACTTCCATCTATCATTGTTTCACGCGATGAGCTTTACGAAGTCTATTTCCAATCATTACCGACGATGTATATTTTCTCAAATTCCGGTTACTAGTAAATTATTATTTATATTGATTAAATCATATTATAATATCATAATCTATGATGTATTATACTATGATGTTGTGGCAATTCCCATTATTAATACCTTAATTCGTGTTCTACAGAAAGTTCTACAGAAAACGAAAATAATTTCATAATCATTGCTTATCGAGTATTAATGATTATTTGTGGATTCTAGTAAATATTTGTGTATTCATGTTGAAACTTTATAGTTACCTACATATTTTGAAGTTGCCAATGAGTTTATTTTTATTTTTATTTTTATTCGATTATACTGTTATCTTTAAATAATATAATTTATGATAAAAATATAAAATTGAGTTTCAATGTTATTAAAAAATTAATTTATTTATTTATAAATTATTATAAGTTATAATTAACATGCTGGTTATAATTAAAAAAAGATTTTATTTATATTCTGTTTGTATATTTGTATTTTAAATATGATTTATATCAAAATGGAATAAAGAAAAAATTATATTTCACACAAATGAAATATTTCAAAATAATAAATTCCATGCAATTTTAAAACCCTAATAATTATTATTATTAAATTGATATATAAAATAAAATTATAATATAATACGAGTATACGTAATCTACTTTTTTTTTTTTATTAAAAAAATTACTTATACTATTAAATTCGTAGTTTTTAGAATATACCATGATCTTTGGTTTTCTGTCGAGGTTTGTATAACTTGTTGACTGTGTTAAGAAATGTTGATGCCTGAATGCCGTCTGTTGAAGTGTCTTTTTATTTGTTTATGCCGTTTTTTTGGTTCTCGTCATTGGTCGTCGTTTTTCTAAATTAAGGCACTTAATAATGCTAAAAACACATCACACGAAATAATATTTCGTAATTATAAATAAAAAAAAATTATTATACTGTGTTATTTATTTAAGTGCGTTTACAATGCAACGTAAATGTTTGCGCGAATGTCGACTATCGTTACATGGCTTCTCTGTTGACTTCGTATTTCCTCTCCTATCCGTTTTCCTAATTTACTATATTCCCGGCCTTATTAAAATTATCACTTGATATATTATAAATTTATAAGATATAAATTATTATTTATATAATATTAGATTTTCGCCATCGTACAGGCAATGCATCTAATGTTTGTCGTTCGTCGTTCGCTACTAAAGCAGCACGTTTGGCTTTTTCGTTGTTATCTCTATCTCTTATATGCTCTATAATACTATAGTTTGTAGTTATTGAATTAGTACACTAACTACCTATAATTTATCTTTAGATTATAATGATATATGTATTTCTTACAATAAATAATAACGTTATCGGTTGATGTAATTATAAGCTCCACCTCATTAAGTGACTATATGTCGTCGAAGTCGTCGGTGAACACAATTGTAGATTGTGTTGAGCAAGCAACCAGCTACCTCTACCTAGTATGCGAAGACGGTAAATAAAGAGTATTTACTGCGAAGTATATATTATAAACTCATATTGAACCTCTGATCAATATGAAGAATATTCGAATATTCATATACGACAATATTCGAATAGCGGAGTAGGTATATATATATATATAATATAAATAATGAAAAAATATCAAATTCTTAATTGTTTTGAATTGGTCAAATGTATATGAGGACAGACAACGATAACTAACCAAATTTTATAATTAAATTTCCTTTGTATTAATTACCAATCTTAACAAATTTTAAAATTATATGTAAAAAGTTTTATATTCGTTATATATATTATATAACATATTATTGTGTAGCAAAGTGATAAATATAATATTATTTTCGGGTATAGGAAAGGTATATAGAATTCATCGTTGAGCTCCTTGGCGTCATTCTTTCGGTCCACAAATACGAGTATAAAATATTGAAATAACTCTTGATTTTTTGTGATATACCACATCGGATTCATAACATGGGAATGATCAAATTTTTAAAAATATACAGAAATTGGTAATCAAACATTTTAAATATGATAATTTTTTTATCATTTTGGTATAGTATTATTTCGATTTCAGTTATCGAATTCTTATCATTTTTCGGACTGCTGCCAATACCAGGATAATATTATGAAAATAATATGTATATTTATTTTATAAACCTAATAACTAGGACTAGAATTTATATGCAATAAAAAATGGCAAAATGTGCATTTGATTTCTTAAAAATATGCAAATATATATATGCAACAAAAAAATGTGAAAAAATATGACAAAAAATACAAAAAAAAAAAAAAAACTCTTAATGTTATTCAAAAGTATTACATGAAACAATAATAATATGGTGTTTAAAATGTTCGAAAATAAAAGATCCTCTGTTAATGTTAGTATATTTTTATACTTGCTGAAGCTTCGTTCAATATCACATGACGTAATTTATTAGTTTTTAAATTTTAGATATAAATGAAATAATTATACTTATACATATTATAAATACTTTGGTACTATTTTTTGGATTGATAATATTCAATATTCTTCTTTTACTAACCACCCCACGGCTAAAATTAAAATATAAAATAAAACATTTATTTTAGGTGTTTATTGTTGAAATATGCAAAAATATGCAAAATAAAAGTACGTGGTTTCATGCGCACTTTAAGATTTGAATATTGAGAACACGCGGAAATAAAACAATAATAATATTCTCAAAGTATAAAATATAATATAGGCGTGTATTATTATGTATTATATTATGTTGTATGGTGTACAATTTAAGAAATATTATACTCCTATATAGCACCGCGTTTTTCTTTTCGTCTGACAATAATAATATAATATTATAATGGTCTGCTGCAGCAGTTGTTGTATTCGTCGATTCGTCGTCGTCGTCGTCGTCAATTTAATCGATATGATCTCTTTTCGCGCCTTGCGGTTTCGCGACGCAGTTCCTGTAACTACCTACATATATAATATAATATTATTATAATATCGCGTGACCACGACTTATGAAACTTATAGTATATATATATAGCTACTTACCAGTACCTAGGTATACATCCACTGTATTATCTTTTTATACATAATATATACGGTCGTGCGTTCTTGTTTTAATACATAATAATATTATTATTATACGATAGTGTGTTTATATTATATTATATACTTATATACTATATATAGGTATAACATCTGTGTGTAAATTCACACGCACAATTAAAATATAATATATCATTGTAAGACGTGTGAAATACCGCAATCGTAAATT
This sequence comes from Tetraneura akinire, assembly GCA_021307375.1. NCBI lineage: Eukaryota > Metazoa > Arthropoda > Insecta > Hemiptera > Aphididae > Tetraneura > Tetraneura akinire. Next base: position 7,529,938 of record JAIUCT010000016.1, on the reverse strand, counting down.
GTATTTTTTTCCCCGCAGAGGAATATTTTCGATTAAAAATACAAATAAAACAAAATATTTTATTGTATTATGTATTTATGTTATAGGTATGCCTATATATAAATCGGTCAATCGAAATTATCTCAGATTGATTACAATTTTATATTCGTTTTACATATCAATATAGGTAAAATAGTATAGGTCTTTATATAGGTTTCGACTATACAGGTCGCAATATAATATGGGTACAGCAAAGTCACAACGGTTGATCATCGGTCGATGTTCAAACCGCGTCTCCATGGGTATATTTAATGAAATATACGATCCAATCATCCTTGCAAACAGTTATAGATTGGGTTAATTTTTTATGTTATTCGTACGTTTTTTTATTATATTATATAAAAACTTAAAGTATAATACCGATCATTATATCGGACTATCTATACCTATAAATAGGAATATGGGTAGGTACATATTAAAAAATAATAAATGTTATAAATTAAAATATGGTAAAATATAAATTTTATATTTTAATCCACGTAATGATGGAAAATTACATAATATTATAATGCTGATTATATTATTATACGTTATACGAATAATAAATATATCCTTAAATTGTCCAAAATTCGGATAGTGACTACTCCACTTACTACTCTGCGATAGTGCGATTTAGTCGTAAAACGTTAAATCGTATTTATGTATATGTATGTTATTGTATATAGGTAGTTTTAGACAATTCGACAGATAGAAACAGTAAAATTTAATTTTGGAATTATTGCAAAAAATACGATTTAGTATAGGTAATTATTCACGTTGCGTATAAAAACGCATTTATACCTGTATAGGAATACCTACTCACTGCAGACGAGACACGTGAAATGCTGCGAAATTAAATTAAACATAATATTTTGATGGAATTTTCGGATATATTTCGAAAGAACTTATTCGGGACTCTGAATGTACGAAAAAAGAGTAAATATTTTATTTTTTATTTTACAGACAGTATTCGTATTTAGACTTTATGTACTCGCATATTAATCGCATTCGGCTAATATAAACTGATATTTATTATATTATAATTATTAATTATTATGGAATGGAATGCAACAAAGTGCAGGTGTGTATTTTTATGTACTTTGGTCGTGCATTACTTTAAATTATTTAATTATATTATATAGGTATTATTATTTTTATATAATTTATATATATTATTGGACGATGTACATATTATATTATACATATATTATGTTAATAATAATAATAAAAATATACGTATGGTATGACTACTGTCGAACAGGTATAATTAGGCGTTTAGGCGGAGCTATCGTCGAGCCAATGATACGCGACACGTCGTCGTGGTCGTTTGCGGCAGCGGCTGCGGCTGCGGTATAGGGAAGGATTAAAATAAATAAGAAAACGGCTGGTCTTATTACCATATTACAACAACATGATTATTATTATTATTATTATTATTATTATTAATATTATTATTATTCTTAATCATTCTTCTTCTTATTATTATTATTATTACATTATAATGATTTTTAGGAAAAAAAAAAATCGTGATAATAAAATAACTGTGTTTTATTTTCGAAAATCCTTTCACGTTTTTACAGCCGATTTTACGTCTACTTAAAATATTATATTATTATGACGTTTGCTTTACGTTACGTGTACAAAACTAGGTTAAAATATATATGCATATAATGTACACGGAATATAATTATAATAATATGATGGACGGACGAGACTATTTTTTAAATTTTTTTTATATATTATATATATATATATATATATTTATATTATTTGTCTTTCTAAAAATAGAAGGTATAATCGATGCGATTAATTATATTTTGTGATTGAAATCGCGGTTGGATATTATCAAAAATATATAGCTTTAATCCTATATACCCTTAACACAATTTTTACGAAATTATAATATTATATATCTAATATATTATGACTATATGACGTTGATGACGTTGACATATTATATTAAATATAATATTTTAACAGTGATTTGTAATTTATATTTCTCTAAAATGGTTTGTATTTTTTTTTTTTATTATAATATAACATAGAATTTGCGAATTAGGTATAGGTACATTTATTATATAAAATATACGATAATAATATTTTTCCTTTTTTCTTGTGTAGGTTTATGTATACCTTTATATGTATTATTTGATATGTATTTATATTGATATTATTATAAATATAAATGTCTTTATTTAAACACATAATTACACTTATTTTTTATATAATTTATACCAGAGATTTGCAAGCTTTTCATTGGATAGTATAATTATCGTTTAAAAAAAAAAAAAAAAAAAATAGACATTTTAATAATCCATACGATAATAAGGACGAAAAACTATTAATATGATATAATTTATAATTTTATACGTATATATATATATATATATATAATTATACTCAGCTAGTGTTCCTATAATATTGTATATAAAAATATATGATTACATTATTTTATTAATAATTATGTTCATTGAAAAAATTTTTTTTTTTAAAACTTTTTACTGTCCTGACTACAGTTAATTCACAATTTAAGATTGAGCAACCATACATGCCGTTGTGAATGTAACTATTTATTTAGTCATAATATTATAATAATAAGCACCGATACACAAACACACACACACAGACTTAAGATATTTACGTATGTCGCGTATTTATATTGTTCCAGAGATTGATTTTATATAATATTATAATATGTACTAAAGGGGTGCGATTCGACCGTCAGATTGTAATACCTATTTTTTATTTGTCCTATTTATATATACATAATATAATATGCGAACGGACGTGTCACACATCCCTACAGCAGTATAATATTATGTACATATAGATGCTACGAGTAGATAAAAGTTCCTCTTTTTCCGGTAAATCGGGTCTGAAAACATCCGCCGGCGGCATCAAGTCTAAACCGTATATTATAATAAATATTATTATTATTATTATTATTATTATTATTATTATTATTATTATTA
>JAIUCT010000016.1:7505681-7526938 GCA_021307375.1 Tetraneura akinire | reverse complement strand
ATTATTATTATTATTATTATTATTATTATTATTATTATTATTATTATGTTTTATATAAAGTTACCCTTCGTCTGTCGAACCGAATAATTATTATTATTATTACATCCCAACCGAAAATTATAATAATACGAGTATCATATTATGCTCGTATATACTATACCTATAAGGCTATAACCTAAAACCCATAACTTACATCAGGCACGTGAAAGATTTATTTTTCCTTCTCGTTATTATTAGATTAGATTAGATTAGATTAATAATATTATTATAACGTTATGAATTTTTTCAATAATAATCGGCGAATTAAATTATATTTTATTATATTATATAGATTATAATATGCAAGACGACTAAAAATAATTGTAAGTATACATGGAGGGAAAATAATATATGTTAATTAATAATCGACCGACTTACAGAGAAAATTATATACCTATCGCGTGTATAGTATAAAAAAATCAAATAACCATCACGGTATTAAAATACTCGTACATTATATACCTCCTACATTATTATTTATATACAAAATACAACAAGATATTATGTAGATATTTAATAATTTAATATATTAACACGATGTTATCACGCCACTATATTATTTTGTATTTCATTTATCATAATAATATATGTTTTTTTTAAATTTTTTTTTTATACTATTATTATAATGTTATTGGTAATTTCAACACTTAAATACTTAATCAACGATGACATTGGTCGCATATAGTGTTTGTATTATATTTTGTACATTTGTAAAAGAAAAATCGTGTCTTCGTGTCAATATCCATTATAGTACCTATATAATACTACAATATTATATAGTTTAAATTCTTTATGACATTACCCACAAAGATGTATAATATTATTAAAATATTTATTATACTACAGAGTATATTGTAATATATATTATGCTAATTAAAATATAATTACGTCGATATTATTCGAAAATTTTGGATTAATCGCGTCACTTGGGGGGGGGGGGAAATGAATTACAATAATATTATAAACGTGTATATAAAACTACATCACATATAGTTACTATGCTACTTGGGCACAAAAATAAATAATTTTAATAATATTATATATTATTCCAGAAAATTTGATGATAGTATCGAAATTATTGTATATTATTGTATTTTATAATATACATATTATAGCTTCCTAAAATTATTATTATCTACTTGGACTGAAGTCATTATAATAATAATAATATCCAAACGGTCAAATATTTTTAGATAATAATAATATTTATCCATAACGAAATTGACGATAAATGTTTTTTTCCACACACGACGCAGTACGGTCAACTCATAATATTATGTGCATATAATAATAATATAATATTACTTATATATATTATATTATATTAATATTATATCATATACGAGGTCTTTGACCTTCGGGAGAGTGCAATAGGGTTGCATTGTGCACATTACAATTGCATTATTCTATACGTGAAATAATAAATTTCATTGTACGTTACATATTACATTATAATGTAAACTGGCTCGTATCCAACATATAGATGCGAAATAATTATCCAATACGCACATGCTTTATATTATTATTGTATATTATACGTTCGCGTGTGTGCCATGGACAAGTCGAACCGTGAATTATGTATAATGTATAATGTATATAATAATAATAATAATAATAATAATAATAATAATAATAATAATAATAATAATAATAATATACAGAAGTTTATACTAAATATCAGAACATCTAGTAATATTAAACGATTGATATATTTTAAATTTTGATCTCGATGTCAATTTTTTTCTTTTTATAGGGGCGTAATGTAATAATATAAAATATGTTAAAAAAAAAAAAGTGATGTGAATATAAAACCTTAAATTATTTGATTGCGAACTTAACAGAAACATGTTTCTAAACCAAGTATAATTCTAATCAGGGCCGAAATATTTATATAGTGATTATTATTAAATTTTGCAATATATTATATTTTTTATTTCTTATAATAATGTCAATGTATTTGAATGATTGTTTTAGGAACATTGGAAAAACTAAATTATTGTGTTATATATATATATATAATATATCCTATGTTTTCTAACCATAGGTACCTGCGTATATGCGAGTTATAATAAATATTTCATTGTCGAAAAGTATATTAAATTTAAAAAATTTACTCTAAAAAACCATTCCTAAAATAAATTATTGTATACTCGATTGGATTTTATATATCAAACAATAGTCATACTTTTACGAAAGTTATATTATGATAAGAATAGCAATAATTATTATTATGTTTACGTTCACAAAAAAAAAAAAATAAATAAATAAATAAAAAAAAAAAAATATATTTGATTTGAATAGAACGAACAAGAAAGAAATGAAAATTCACAACGTATTGCGTGTCTATTGCTATTATATTGCTATACCTAAACCTATACCCATAATTATTAAATAATATATTTATGTTATAATATTATATAATACCTATATGATATTGGAGGGGACTGGGGGACTATTTTTGATCTACGTATTATATATATATATATACGAGTATGATCGTATTTGGGCGTAGAGAGTACTATTATTATTTATAATATTGTCCCTGCGGAGAGTGGACACATAAAAAATGCGTAATATAATATTATATTTAGTTATAGACATAAAACAATTTGTTCAAACAGCATTATTTTGGATCAAATTTAATAAATAATTATATTATTGTCAGCATTAGGGTGGGAAATAAATTTGCATTTATCTATATATAGATTTATATATATATATATAGATGATGATATTTGGAATTTTAAATGTATATAATTATTGTCAATTACATATTGTATTATTTTAACTTTTTTTAGAAAACATAATTTTGGATATACTTTTAAAAGTTTAGACGATATGTGTGTAATTGTGTACGAATATAATAATTATTATTATTAATGAAAATTAAGGATAAATATATATAAATTTCAATTTCGAACGCATAAATAATATTTGAATGTGTCGTAAATATATCGTAAGTACATATTAATAAAACAAAACTTATCGAGGACTGCAATATATAAGTGGAACACACTGTATTTTTATGATACAACAGACGCGAATTTCGGTTATGTGGGGTTATTTTTTTTCATTTAATTTTTTTATCCCTAGGACTCGCATAAATTTCCAGAACGTCCGTTCAAATATACGTTACACAATTTATAACTTATATACGTATGAGTATTATAAAACAACTGCAGTAATACTATACGTATGTGTATAATAATATATTTAATGCGCGACAGCAGCAGGTGTACCTCCTATGCTTATAAGCAAAAGTACCTTAAATTATATTTTTACACACTTAACTGTAGTTTATATTTATATATACTCATACCTATAACACGTGTAGTGTAGTTGCGAGAATATAAACGATAATTCTTAACGTGCGTACGTACACGACGACGACGACGATGGTGTCTATATATAGTTACATTGCAATATTTACCCCGAGGGGGTGTAATTGAAACGCGGCGGCGACAGGTGAAAAATCTATGTTAAAATTATATATTAAAATTAAATTATTACACATTATTTATATTAGGCACGTGCCGTAAATTTTTACATAATATTATTATAATTAGACCTATACGAACATAACTGTTCATTTGAAAATATTATTATTATTATTATTATTATTATTATTATTATTATTATTATTATTATTAAAACTTATAATTTATACCTATTATGTGGTTTTCGGCGGACGTGTTATTATATTACACTCAATATAGTATGTATATATTCACGCACGCGTGTAATAGACGTACCTTGGTAATGGTATATTATTTATACATTATATATATATATCAATATATTATAATTCGTTTCAAAATTCAAACGGTTGTTCATTTTTTCGTTTCAAATTGGCGCATAATTTGAAATTATTTTATTATGATTTATACGAAAATTATAAAAGAACACTTATTACGATGCAAAATAATACAAACGTGAAAAAATTAAAATAAAAGAAGACGACTGCAGTACGACACATAATATATATACATAATATACATAATATATATATATACATAATACATAAATAAGTTTGATTATTGATAACACGTTATAAAATAATGATATCGCTGCATGAAAACTATCTATGGATCCATTAGAACATCGTCTTCAACGCTGGGTACCAAGTGTCGCTTACAACAATAGTGTCGCTTACAGCAAATAGCCTTTTAACCGACGATTTGTTACGGGAAATACACAAAATCGGGCAAAACTAGAAATGCACAAGGCGCGTGGGAAGAACTCTTAATAAAAATTCAGAAATTGTTTTTATTTAATTTTACAATAGTATAACATTTAAAATCATATACAAGATATTATCAAAATCATGAGTATAAAAATGAGAATAAATCGTAAATTAATTTTTACAATTATTTATTATTATTTAATTTCCCTAGTCTTATTAAATAATCTTTGTATTCTTATTGTTTTAAATATAATATAAATATATATATCCTCATTCAAAGTTCTTCGAAGCAGCGCTTTTTAAATTTTTTACATTTTGATACATATTTAAATTTTATTTTTATTATTAATAATTTAATATATTTATTTAATTTACCATTTATTAAATATTAATATTTTTATATGCCAAAATGGGTTTACGCCAAAACGGGCAAAACGTGAGTGGATCCGATAGGCGAATCGAGCTATCCCTTACACTTGTATTATAATTGATCAAAGTTATTGGGAATTGTTGTACTTCACCAGTTAATGATGAAAATTTGAATATAAAATACGTTTTTAACATCATTTCTCGACATATTTTAAACAACAATTTGGTCATGTTGCCAATTATTATCGACAATGATAGTAGCATGTATATAAACAAAAGCAAATAAAGAAAAACAATTATTAGAAAATGATTAATAGTATAATATTATTAATAAATAACTTTGCGATAAAGAATTAAAATAAATCTTAAATGAATAAAAGTTTGATGAGATGAAGAAATCAATAAGTATTTAATTTATTTAAAGTTTATATTAATCTATTCCATATGGTGTATAGTTTTATCATAATTGGTAATTTGAATATTTAAATAGAACAAGTTTTTTGATCGTGAATTACGATTATTAGGAGAGAAGAAGGAGTTATAAAATGTCAGGATAATCAATAGACCAAATATATTATATAAAAAAAAATATAATTAAATAGTTATGGGTAAGCAATGTATATAATTGTTCTATTGCAATATATTGTTTAGGAATATTATAATCGGTTTAAAGTTTAAAATTGAAAAAAAAAAGACTTAAAAATAAGTTTGAACGAAGTTCTGTCAATTATGGGCATTTAGAGATTTATGGGCACTTTTGCTATAAACGATGTACAATGAACAAGTCAGTATTGTTGCAGCCGATATGTTTGACGAAATTTTTATTAGATATTGTATGATAATACTTAGAAATTATTGAAATTAGAGAAATGAATATTTCACTAGTGTTTACATGCGTATGTATAATATTGGAATTTTTTCGTTCATATCTAAATTTCAATGATATATAATAATACTTAAAATATGTTATCTCACTGAACTTCGCTCGGAATCGGTTTTTTTTCGATTACGGATATCATTGCATCCAAATTTCAATCAGAATAGGGTAATCTACACGTGTATCCCACTCACAACAGTATCAGCTAGTATTTTTTTTTTTTTTTTAATATATGTGTTCGTATAATAATTATCAATATAATAACTATAGAGAAACGTTTCCGCAACGAGATATTTCAAGATTTTTTTTATTTTAATATCATTTACTATATGATAATATTGTTGATTATTATTATTATCGGTATAGTCGTGAAAATCGTAAAAAATAAACGGTGATGTTTATAAATATAACTTTTAATATTACTATAATATCATTGTAATAATTAAGTTACGATATAAAAAAGCGTCTTTTCATAATTTTATTGCGGTATTCGGCATAATTTTATTTTTCTAAAAGAGATATTTTAATAATATTATTAATATACAATTACGATTTTTATGGCGATACTATAAAATAATATTATAATGTACACTGCGTATAAATATAATATTATCATCGTCGCACCTGTGATTTTGTTTTTACCTGGGAAAAAATTATTTCACAATAATATATTATGTATCGATTCGAAATAGCTATAATATTATAATAAGAATAATATTATATTTATTATAAAATTATTCTTATTATTAAAAAAAAAAAAAAGGCGTATTAAGAGTACGCTCATATAATCGCCGTATCGCTGCATATTAATTGCGATTATTATAATATATTATTATTTATATATTATTATTATTATTTCGTTACCGAAGAACTGGAAAATATCGCTTATAATAATATTATTTAACGCTAAAATATAATATTATAATATACAGTTTAGATATAAAAAAAAAGAACGGGATCATTATTAAAATAATAATGTATATAATATATACGCGATATCGAATTTTAAAAATCATTATCAAAACCGTTTGTCCACCTCATTTGATTTTCGTTTTATTATTATGCAAATATATACACGAATTTTTATTATTATTATTATTATTGTATATACGCGCACGAAAATACGGCGAATACAATAATTATATTATAATATTAAACGATTTTATTATTTATATTACGAGTATATTATAATATAATAATAATATTTAGAACCCATGATATATACAGTCTAAACGTAATATTATTAATGTATTATAATGAAAATTATTAAAATATTTTGAATTCGCGAATTAAACGATATTCGTATGCGTGATTTATCCGTTATATATTATACGTGTTAGGTTAGTAGGTATATAATAATAATTTCGGTGAAGTTTTGACGTTTGTCACGTCGTCGATTGGGGGAATAAAATTAACAATTTTACGATATTTTCGCGTGTTTGCAAAAATAAATCTAATTTCCATCAGTTTGTTGCCCGAGAAAATGAAAAAAAAAAAATAATATTATTGTTAGGTATTAATGAAATGAACGATAATTAACTTTTTTTTAAGTCCAGTACTAATGACGTGTATTACTGGTTTTCACGTATAAAATTCTGCAGTAAATCGAATAGATTAAAATCAAAATCAGGATGACTGCTGATTCTATTTTCGATATTGTGTCGTAGTGTGAAGAGGTGTGACGAAACAATTTAACGATTATCAATATCTGTTGAATAAATATAATATTAAAAAATTTAAATATAAACATTTTTTGAAATGTTTTTTTATATTATTAATTATTATATACCTATATTATATAGGGGAAAAAAATTTTCTATCTCATTTTCAATTCTTCTCTTCGTTCGGGTAACCGCGGTAACTGTATGCATAGTCATATTTATCTAGAGTTTTTTTTAAAGGTATTTTTAGAGTACAGTCATAACTCATCGTTTCATAATTACATCAAGCATCTAATATAATAATCGAGGAGATATTATTATAATTTGGAATTCTGATCACTCTATAAAATATACCTAATATAGGTATTATAATAATATTCGTGTAAAATTGTCAAATCCTTGAACACGTAATGACGTTTGTGTAGTAGAGCAGAACTTTACATAAAAATCTTTTCTTTTTTTTTTCTCTATATATCTCGAAGTTAATCATTTTATCGTACATATAATATATAGAAACGTATAATATACATGTAATAATATTTAATACGGTATTATTACTATAAAAAATTAAAAAAAAAAAAAAAATGATATATATAGTTTCTTCTAATGAGTTTGCACGCACTGTCGCTCAAATGACGACTGTTATATTATAATATTATAGTGTAGTATTTATAGTGGTAAAGATTTTTATTATTACCATTTTTTTTTTTTTTTTATCTATGGTAGTTTTGACATAGATTTTTATAAATAGGATAATTTCAAAAATTCACGCGCGATAATGAAGGTATACAGTCGTGTGCACACATAATTTAAATATTTATATCTAACACAATATTGTTTAATTTATACCACTATATATTATTATTATTATATACCTAGGTATATATTAAACATAATATAGACAACGTATAACACGATCCTTTCGACAATGTATTTTTTTTTTTTTTTTTTAAATTAAACACATACTTTATCTTAGACATTGATCTTCATATTTTACGGGTGATTCGAACGAACCCAAACTCGTCTTCTCGGTCTTGCGTTCGATTAACGCGAAATCGTATGCTGCTATAATAGAAACCATATTATAAAGCTATATAATATAAATTTATATTATATACTCGTCACTAAACCTTTAATTAATTATACGTAATTATTATTGTAATAATGTCTAAATAGACGAATGTGTTATTCTATGAATAAATAATACAACAACAAATTAGGCCAAATTAAAGTAAACATTTCTCTAAAATCATTCTAAAATATTATATTTTAGTCGTTAATTATACAACACTATTATAATGTATTTTATATATTTATAGTTGTAATTAATGAGTAATATTGGCAAATTTATAAGTTAGCACATATAATTAATAATATTATATTATTTTTATTATAATATGTTTGTATTGCATTTTATCCTTTGGTCAAATAGAATATTACAATAATTATTAAAATAATTACAATAGGTAAATAATTAATAATAGGTAATAGGTATATTTTTTAATCAATGGTATAATAGTTATTTTTTTCACTAATTATATTATATAGTACTAGTACCTATTAATTGATTTTATACACGGAAATCTTTTATATAAATTTGGTTTATACATTCATTATATATTCACTTTTTTTACTTATAGGAAATTCGTTCATATAAAAATATAGCATCGAGATATACTCGTATTCCATGATTTTAATTTATACTTTTTTATATTAATTTAAGTACACCAAACTTATATTTACAATTTTTTTTACGCATAATAAAAATCCAATATAATATATTCACACACAATTTACGCGTTTATCTTTAACTTACAATTTTATAATCTTTAACTTATATAAAATTGTATTAATATATATATATATATATTATATATATTGTTAAAATTCGCTATGTTGATCAATCCGAGTTAAAACATTAATATTTCATGTTTATTTAAATAATAAATAATGATATTGAAAAAAATATACGACTATAAAAAAAAAAAAAAAAAAAAACATAGTTATTTAAATGACATTTTTATACACATGTATACTCGAACAGCGTACGATATACTCGTATATGATAATATAAAAATCAAAATCGTTTATGGTATACCTAATTATAATTATTATAACTTGTTCTAGTAAATTATGTACATATTATATAATATCTATATTAATAATGTATATTTAAATAAGTAAACTGAAATTAAAAATCTTCAAAAAATCTGCAAAATTAAAGGCCTGAAGTATAATATAATATATGCTTATGCAATAGACCTTATACTGATAGACGGTGCATCAAAGGATGGCAGGGTTGGGTGGTGTGCTATTATAATATATACGTACGAGTATGATAATAATAATATTTAGTTATAATAGTATTATCGAAATTCTATTGCGCATGTGCATAGTTAACCGGTAAAAGTTGAACAGCGCACTCACATCTGACCGCTGGAACTACATACATGCTCCATCTATCAGTATAAAGTCTATGGCTTATGCGTGGATATTTATCAAAGGTCATAGATAATAAAGAATGGATAGGCCATGCCTGATGCCTAACTGCTAACGTAAGGTGCCGCGCAAGGTGGATACATCCACCTTGGTGCCACGGTCCGATAAAGCAGCATCTAAGGTGCCTGTTATCAAGAATTTTTTTTTGCAAGCCTGTTATGAATTAAAATTTTATCAACGATAATATTTACGTTAATAATAGTACGTTTTTTTTTTATTTTTCATTTAAATTTAGTCATTATAAAATAACATTTTTTTTCTAAATTAATACTTTACACAATTTGTTTTTACAAATTACAATGGTTCAAGAAAATCATTATTAAAATATTAATTTAAAATTTCATACTTTCCCATAAATATTATTATCTATGTTACAACTAAGTAATCATGGAAAATAAAAAAATTCATGGAATAATAAATAAAGCACCTTACTTCTTAAGGATCGCACGATAAGAAGATTGGCCCATCCATTCTTTATTATCTATGTCAAAGGTACGCTCATTATATTTTAAGGTTAATATTTATATATTAAATTTCCCATAGACCTATAAACTAATGGACCGCTCATAGAGAGAGAAGTCTGGGGACGATATAGAGTGAGAGAGAAAAAACATAGTAAAGGCTAATACAGTGTTCCAAAGACAAAATTAAACAAATTATGTTAAAATAAAGTTGCAAAATTGTAATAATATATTATATTACATGGTTCTGTGATTATTTAATCACATTCATTTCATCACAATCATTTAATCTGTGTAATATTATGATATCTTTGATAACAATGAATGGATGAAAAAATAAAATATTTCGCCTTCCATACTATTTTCCAATAGCCCTGACTATGTTTTTTCTCTCTCACTCCATTCCGTCCCGAAGACTTAGCGGTGAGCGGAAAAAAATGAGCAGTCCATTAGTTTATATGTCTATGAAATTTCCCTCCGAATAATTTATATGTTAACACTTAAATAGCATAAAAATGATTTTTAAACTTTTATTTAGGTATATTATTTCGAAAAATCAAAACAAATTGATAGTGTGCACGTAATTTTCCTCGTATACATAAATATTACGTTAAGGGCCGGTTTTACAATTCTAGGTTTAAACTCGAGTTTAGCTGAACCTGGTTTAACAACTGATCCTAGTTTAACTAATCGTCGGTATTACAATCACAAGTTGTTAAACCGTGGTTAAACTGTTGTTTACAAATTATTATCTGTGATAACAATCGATAAATTGATAATAGTATGATTATTCAATTATTGTCGTGTCGTGTTGATTTGTTTTGTTTATATATTATCTACATTACAATTTATTAGCTATATTTAATAGAACGTCAATAAAATGTTTCATTCTAATACGTAAAATTTGGAGTTCCCTTTATATCGCACATTTTAAAATAATTATATTAATATCACAGGTTAATATTATGTAAAAAACAAAAAATTAAAATAAAATTGAACAAGAAATACACCGTTTAATGCTTATCATAACATAAATTTCTGTTATCAATACAAATGATCAACCAATCAAACTGCAGGTTATCTTTGAACTCGGTTTAACTCGCCGAAATCGGTGGTTCAACTAATCCGCAGTTTAAACCAAGTTTAGTGAATTGTAATACTCACTTTTTTATTTAAACTTGGTTTAAACTCTGACCAAGGTTTAAACCACTATTGTAATATTGGTATATTATTTCGAAAAATCAAAACAAATTGATAGTGTGCACGTAATTTTCCTCGTATACATAAATATTACGTTAAGTGTATAATATATACACAATGATAAATTGATAATAATATAAGTTCGCTTTGGAATATTCGCGTCACGCATTCCGTGGATAAGGCTTCTATGTCTAAAACAAAACATCCACATTGCACCATAATATCAATCGATATGTTTTTATTTTATGTTATAAAATATAGTCGTCATCCGTGTCTTTCCCTTCGAGAATTCGGGCCGTACTTTTTCGTCGGTTTTCCATTTCCGCGGATATTTTTCTTGTAATATATTAGTAAATTATTATTATTTTCTCTTCTTAAAACTTGTCCGGATCGAATGTAAAATGGCTACCATGAACGCTCTGTGCACGGCGAGATGCATCCTCGTGGAAAATCGTTGGCATTTGCTGTTGACCATCACTGCCGTCGGATTGGGATACGTGATGGGCCGGTATTACACCATTTGTTGCGGAGTCGACGATTCTTCGGTGAAGTCATCGAACGATTATACGAACGCGATGATCATGTCGGGCGGTGGTCGCCGACTGTCGGCCGACTGTTTGCGAACAATCGTGTCGAAAATCGACGAGATCGCCAATAACATCGAACAGCTCCGTGAATACGTGTCATCGTGACCGACATAACTTCCGCGTATTGTACCTACTTGCATTATTGCAATTATTAATTGGTTTTATAACCGTGTTTGACTGTATCAATAAAATAAAATATTATTATTATAATTATAATTTTATTAAAATGTCTACCAAAAAACAACTTAAAGCTTGTGTTTTCAACATTTATTTTCAAAACGAATTAATATCGTGTCCTTTGATGAGTGTAATATTATAATATTTTATAATGTAAAAATGTCGATAAATATTATAATGAAAAACAAAAAATGGCACAATTATTGTTAACTATAGCAATGCAAGTATAGGTATAATATTATATCCTGTTCATAATTTAATCAATTTTAAGTTACAAAACACAGAGATTTCAAATGATATCATCACCATTAAAATACGTATTTGTTAAATTTCGACAAAAAAGATAAAAATCCTTATTTTATGTTATTTAAAAAAAATAATAACATACTTACCTATTAATATTATTGTTATTATGAAATTTCGATGACGTTCATTATTTTCTAGCGTGTAACCATGCAGATGAGTGATAATAATAATTATACATATAACCGATTTGTCATATTAACAGTAACATAATATAATATATTATATGATTATTATTAAATTCAAATTGTCTAAAATACAAAATACAATTTAAAAAAAAAAAAATGAGAAATACAGAAATATTAAAATATTGAAAATAATGAATTTATTATAATGAACCTTTTAATATTTAACGTAAGTAATAATAGCGTATAAAATAAATTATCTAATAATTATTAATAAATACAATTTTACGATTGCGGTACCTACCATTAGTGGATAGTGGATTTAGAGGTCATCCAAGGGGGAGGCATATTTTTTAAAATATTTACTTCTTAGTATTTATGTAATAATTCAATCGTTAATACTAAATAGTAAAACAGTAGTGTAACAATAAATAACAATAAATAACCTTAATTATAATTTATAAATAAAGAGAAGAAGGGAAACAATTAGAAATTTATAGAATATTAAAATGATCAAAAAATATTATTTTTATAAAAAAATTTAAAAATAACTAGAAAAATATTCTATCGCTAACCACAAATTCGCCACTGAGCCTGTACAATATGAAAACTATTACATTTACACTCGAGTATAATTTATAAATCGTATTACACTATTACTATAAACAAATAGGTTAAACTTATAACCATAGAACTAACGATCGCTTTCAAGATATATTTTTTTCATTAACAAATTTAATAAATAAAATGGTACAAATATTTCATAGCACTTGAATAATATTAATAATATACATTTTAGAGGGGCGCGGACCATCAATAGTTTGAGAATCATTGGTTTATAGTTTTATACACCACTAGTGTTTTTGTTTATGCACAAATAGATCATAAAATCTAACAATGAAATTATGTTATTCTGTAGAAATATAATCGTTGGCATTTGGTTAACTTTTTATTGGTCATAGGTAGGTACGTACTGCAATATGATATATTGCTTTAATATAACGTAAGTTTAAAATTAAAGTGTTAAATTTGATAACTTTCCGTGTGAAACGGATAATATTAATTAAACGGTACACGGCCACACTGGTATGCAATTTTTTTTCTCTTTTTCATTAATTATTATTGTCAGGGGCTCATGTGTATTTGTATAATTTTCTGTAGAGGTCACTGAAGAAATGGCGTCCTAAGATAATTTAATTTTTTTTAATTAAATTATTATTAATTGCATAAAAGTGAATTTATTTAAATATTGAATGTAACTTATACATGATTATAATTCATGCAGTATGCACTTTATGTTCCATTATTGCGTGGCATATATAGGTATGCCGTATACAGATGAAATTTACTTTTTATTTTATATTTCATCGTTCAAGTTGATGCGAGCCAATATTATATTATTATAATATTATGATAATACATAATTATAATACATTAATGCCACGTGCCCGTAATGTACTCGTGTTATATTATTCTTGGTTTTTACAATTTACAACGAAACACAATAGGTACCAATCGTATAGCATAAGAAAATCGGATAGGTATATATATTCGATACCTACCTAATCCTGCGATATAGTATAGTATATTATATTCAAAAAAAATATTTATAAAAATTGTAACCAGGAGGTCTTCAAAAGGAATATAAATGTGTATTTCAAAAATTTATAGATGGTAATTTAAACAAAATACAGCGCCGTAATAAATGTGGCCAATGTCAATAAAAGTGAATATTATATCTATAATATTTTTTCATGTCTTAATATATTTCGACATGCATATTGTATATATTATTATTAAATTATAATAATATAACGATAGACCTATAGATTTCGTCTAATTTGAGAATATATAAATAATGTTTCGTTTATCATAATGCGAAGTGAACTGCCGTGTATAGGTAGGTATGTGACTTTGCAAGTAAAATTAGAACATAATAATGTGTCGTCATATAATATTTCTTTAGTATAAATCGGTACCTATGTGTACTGTGTATAGTTTTTACTTTTTTGAATATTTAAAATATTTCTGGTAATTTATTCGCGCACGTCTAAAAACACAGTACCTATATTATATATAGTAAATCATTGTATTTATTATTCCGTTGTGTGTGCTGCAGGCCCGAACAAATATAAATTTAAATTGACTTTAATATTATTATACAACGTTTATGCCTATAAACTATAATGTGAAGAAGGATATGAAATTATATCTTGTACAATGACGAACTTAATATATTACATTATTATTTGTCATATAATATTGTATAAATATCCAAATTTAAAGTGGTGGTGTAATAAGTTTCATAAAAAATCATTATACCTTATACCTATTATATTCGGCGAGACGGCAGTCAGTATGGAAATTTTAAATAAATTTTAGTTTAAGATTATTTTTTATATGGTCAAGTAAAATCTCTTAATTTAGATCGTACACAATGGATAGATCTACACAGTACCTGTTACACGAAAAATAAAAAAATAAAACTGTAGGGTTGTTGTAGGAATGAAAACAGTTTATGCATTCGAAATGATAGGTTTCAAAAACGATTTGGTGAATAAACAGAATTATAAAATAAACTTTACACTACGTATTATTCCGAGAGTTATTATTATTATTTTTTTTTATAGGTTAAAGCCGTACAGACAATACATTATATTTTATAGATGTGTTCCTAGGATAATTATCCGAAAGCCAAAATATAAAAAAACGAAAGTAATATTTATCATTATATTATTATTATTATTATTATTATTATTATTATTATTATTATTATTATTATTATTATTATTTATATTATGCGAATACGCGACATTGTGTTCGGCGTGGTGGCGACTGAAAATGAGAAAAATTCGGACAAATAAATGGCGCTTGCTTAGTTTGCAACGAAGGAACACGCCGTTAAATTTGCTATGACAGGTTGTCGGCCGCAATTTATACGACTAGAGAGTGATGGAAGCGCCGCTGCCGCCTAGTCTGCAGGTCACAGAATCAGCCGACAAGATAAACTCGCGACGTGCAAGAATTTATAATACTATAATATATAAATATATAATAATATTGGCATTCTTTACATCGCGATGACCAGCACGTTTGTTTTTCTAACGTATTATATATACGTTCCGTGATTTTTTCGTTTGTTCGTTTGCTACACTTATAACTTGTAATTTTTTTTTTTTCATTTATAATATGATTCCGCTGAAAACAATAATATATTTTATATGTGTAATGGTCATTGGTTAGGTTAGGTTAGGTTTAGTGGTATAACTAATGAAATGTAAAAGATGGGGTAAAGTTAGATCGGGTTCATTGTTATTATGTTTAAATTATCCAATTTTCATTTGGAATGTAGGAAATACATATATTATTATATTATTGTGTGTGTTAATTGTTTTAATATTATACGGTTATTATACGTATGTTACATTATATTATGCTGAATTATATTAAATTACTATTGCTTTTGCGTAATATGATTTTATATAAATTTTGGATTGTGTTAACTTTAATTAGACAATATAACAATTTATTACCAGTTGTTTAGGTACTAATATTTATATGGTTTTTCTTTTACATATTATAATATACAATGCACGTGTCTAAAAAAGTACTTTACATAATAGAATACTAAAAACTACTAAATCCTTACTGAAATTATTGTTTGAATTCTCTTCAAATAAAAAAAAAAATATATATTTTTGCAACGTGTAAAATATTAAACTTATTATGTAAGCATACTTAGACTATAATTTTTTATATTTTATTGTGAGAACACTTGAATAATTCGATTAATGAAATGAAATTGATTTTTTTTCTATAATAATTTATATCAACACAGCCGCGATTAAATATAATACTATTCACATGAAATACCGTTCGTAACTTAGGGTGACTGTGCCTCGTTTTCCTATCAATGATCTTCATTGAAGTTTATTAATATCTGACGGTCGCTTAAGGTAGCTGGATCTAGTTAAAAAAAAAAAAAAAAAAAAAAAAAAAAATGCCTAATACAACTCTAAAACTCGACAAAATTACAAGTCGTAGGATTAACAAAATATATTCATTTTGAAAATGGATTTGCATTTGTCAAAGTCTTCTAAGTCTTATTCGTGATGGCTTTTCTTATTAATTAATTAATTTATTTTGTAATTTAAAGGACTATGCAAGGAAAAATTAAAAAAAAAAAATATTTCTATGGAATATTATAGAATGGAAAAAATTATGAATTTTAGTAGAAACTAAAAATAGTTTTTCATCGCATTTCTCCGTTCATTAGTTTGGCCTGTGACGTCACGGATTTCATTGGTTTGCCGCCCTCCTATTACAATACACGAATTTTCTTGACGCGACTTCATTCATTTACTTATATAATATTAACTTAAAATACTCAAAATCAAAAGCGGTTTTTAAAAGCTTAGATATTTTCCTACAATCTGATACCAACATCTTATTAAAATAAAAACTATTAATGGTAAAAAACGTTTATTTTATTCATAGGTAATTCTTACATTTTTTGATTATTAGTATTTTACATTTATATGAAATATACGGCAATATTTGGCCCGCGTAATTATAATAATAATAGTCATTATTTTTAAAACATTTATTAATAATTACATATACTGGCTACAAAGTCAGCCAGCGTACAAATAATGCTTAAATGTTTGTTATAACAGATGATTCGTCTCCACGGGTACCTATACCCCTATACGATGGAAATGTTTTTTGATTTTTTCGTCACACCGCTGAAAAACATCGACGTAACAACACCTCGTATGCGATCTGAAAAAAAAATACAACCAAAAAAGCCTGAAAACAAAACGAAAACACGAAATTCAAACCTAATTATATTATATTACAATAATATATTAAGTTATATATTTTATGAAGATAAAGAAGATAAAAAAAACAAAAGTTTGTATTAACAGTTAAAAAAAGAATATTATTATTATAATTTATTTTAATAATATTTTTTCTCCTGTATAACACGGGTTTATAATATAAATATAACGTAATAATGTATGATATATATTATAAATAGATGACTGACTTTACGGATGAAGATGGTGTTCATGTAAACATAGAGTAAGAATCTGATCAAAATATACTTATACTAATAAATCAAATGATATATTTATTAATAAATAAAAACCCAAGTCCACAAAAAATTTACTTTATTATTTTATTAAATACGTATTTCTACAATAACGTTGTCATCGTCAGTAGGTAATAAACGTAGACAGTAGATCAGTCTTATAATATAATACGTATTTACTGAAATAATAAAGTAATTATTTTGTGGACTTAGGTTTTTATTTATTAGTATATAAAATATCCAAAAGAACTCTTCTTATAAAATTAAATAATATATTGATTATTACTTTTTTACATCTCATTCAGTTGCCGTCATTTGGAAGTAAAGGGGATAAAAACTTTTTCAAAAGAATATTTACAAAATGCACAATATGTAAAAAACGAGGAAGTTTATGGACGAGAAACATTGTAAAGTGTTTAGGAAAGAAAAATTAATTAATTTTTTTTCTTAATTTTAAAATGTAAAAAATAACTATTAATTAATGTTTATTTGCCTAGTAACTATAAAAAAAGTATTAAAGGTATAAAAACTAATATGATAAATTATTTTCTCTTTATATATATTTATTTATTATTATATATATATACTGGCTTAAAACTATAGTCTATATTCTATAATATAAATAATTTCAATTCCCTATAAGTCTAAGTCATTTTAGTATTTTTATACAATAGAATTTCTTAAATAGAAATTTTGGTTTACATCGTTTTGTTCAATTAATATTGCCCATCAATATACTACATATTAAATTTATGAAGTTATTAATATATTATACATATTACATAATATAAAATATAAAATTCAGACATTTTGCGCTCCCGTAATTAAATAAAATAAAAAAAAATGGCGTCCCCGTAAATGGCATACCAAGGGAAAATGGATCCTTAGAGCTAGTTCACATGATCACGAATCAATCATTTTGCCGTAGGTATCGATTATTTTACCGTGCAAAGTGCAAATCAGTGGCAATATTAATTATATGAGTATATTCAGACGATACAGTTTTGAACTGTCGTATTCGGATTTGTCACTGAAAAACGTTTTCAATATTATACGGTGGAAAAATCGGTATATCAATCGATAGTGAGACCCGATCATTTGTTATTTTATTCTTTTCTCAATCAACATATTTTAAGTATTTTTAATTACAATTTATAAATGTGTACCTAATGGATAACATAAACACTGAACTTCTTCTTTGGTCGAAGCAAGACCAGCATTATGTGATAAATCATTGAATGCATCATATAAGGATAACACATTGAAAGAATCAGCATGGAGAGAAATTTGCAGTATTTTAAATGAAGACTTTCCTATATTAGAACAAAGAGAAAGACAAGATCCACATCCATTTTACCACGTCTAGGACTCTATGTGTGCATACGCTATGACTGAACACGATTGAATAAATAAAAACAGTGTACAAAATAGTATATAAGGTTGCGTACGGTAATAAAACCGTACATCGTCTGAACAGTCAAACTGAAAGACCCCCGAATCGTAAAAATAACCTTTTCGGTAAAAGAATCGAATCGTGTGAACGAGCACTTCTTAGACCACATCAGATTTTGAGCAAAAAAAAAAAAAAAAAAAATATTTATGTTACAAAAATGTGAGCTTTTTTAAAAAATATTGTTTAATAATTATTTCATGAAAACCATCCCCTTTTCCCTCCGAAAAGCTACAATTGAGTGTATACCACTTGATTCTTGAGCCCTGCTCATACCTAATTCATAAGTAATTTTTTTCATATTAAGGTACTTAATAGAACTAATATTAATATACGCTGCACGCGATAATAAAATGCACCGTATTATTAATACTAATATAAGTTTACAGTCTGTTAAATAACAACAAATTTAGGAAAAATGACAAATAACTATATATTATAAGGTATATTAAGGCCCGGATCACACTATCGCGGTTTTGCCGCGCGACGTATGAGGATAGGATCAGTGGATCACATCGTGGTTTGTTCTTTTATTCGTGCCATTATGGTAATCACCAGTCACCACATGCACTGTATGTCTGTATATGATTAAAATCTACCAATTCTGTAATTTAAAATTTGTATTTTATAATTTATGAATATAGTTTAATATAATGTAATATGATAATTTTGATAATATATTCATTTCTTTCTAATATAAAAAATGGGTAGTGCCATTCAAAAATCGATAGTTTGTACTCAATAAGTGTACACTCTAAGAGGATATATCTATAAAATTAGTCTAATAAGGTAGAATAAGATGAAATTTAAAATAATAAATGTTTAAAAATGTAAATACTTTTCGAGAAAATGAGTGTTCTACCTTAATAAATCACCCTGTATATATTCGTATAATTTTACTTAGCCGAGTTTACACTTAAATATAAACTATACATTTGTCCAAAAATAGTTTTATTACACACGATTATGTTACAATAACATTATACACACTAACTAATTAATGAATCCTGTACAGGCTGTAAAAAGAAAGTACACGACAAATGCCTGTCGAGGAACAATGAAAGGGAAAAACCTTTTAGAAAAAAAAAGGTAGAAAAAACGACCAAAAAATGAGGAAGAAACGACATTCTTCAAATTTTGACGAATTCGATTTCAATATTTCACGATAACTTCGTGAAAAATAGCAATGTTAGGCATAAAGTCTAAAAATTTCACTGAAGTATACATACATATTACTTAACATCATATCGAAATATAAGAAAAATCTCTAGTCTAGTCAAAATTCCTAGTTAAATTTATATATTATCAAAATATAAAATCGATTTGGTTGATATAATATACCTGCAGATCGTCGAAAAATATGCAACCTTACGATTCGATATACAATCGTAAGGCTTTACCCTAAATTGTTCATTAATTTTTCACACATATATACAAAGGATTATTAATTTGTATATTACTTATACAATAATTCTATAATAAATGTAGCACCCCAACCACCTTTAATATAATACTTAGTTAAATAGTTTTATATGTCAATTAAACAAACCATCACGGAAACAACCATAAGACACATCCGTATTGAATCGCATTTGATATGAAGAGCAGTATAATAAATAAAAGATAATTGCAAGTGATTCTATTAACATTTATTAAAATTTTAACAACGGTAATAATTTATGATACAAATTGTGTTTATTATTTTAAAATATTAATTATTGTGAAAACAAAAATATTATACTCGTAATTTATAAATATTAATGGAAACGCCTGTATCTCCGCTCTTGGGGCTTTTTCTTTCTTATCTCAATTACGTAATCATCTGGATGAAATGTATTAGGTCCACGATGCATTCTTGTAATGCGTGCACAATAAGACGATGTAGTTTCGTACATTAATTCTTCAAAAAATAAAAAAATAAAAAAATAAAAAAATAAAATAAAAAAGTATTATGAAATGATTAACATTATTTATAAAACAATAATAAATATATGAATTTAAAATAATACAGTACCTATGTAACAAATTAAAATTATTAAATAATATAGGTATCATAATGAAATATAAGATGCATTATTATGCTATAATATACAAATAAAACAAAAGCTACATTTTCTATAATATATTCGCTATTAAAGAACTTTATAGAAAGTATTAATGTATACCTATAGTTGTGTAAACTAGTAATAATAATAATAATAATAATAATAATAATAATAATAATAATAATA
>JAIUCT010000016.1:7476189-7505671 GCA_021307375.1 Tetraneura akinire | reverse complement strand
ATAATAATAATAATAATAATAATAATAATAATAATAATAATAATAATGATGATGATGATGATGATGATGATGATGATGATGATGATGATGATGTTACGTACCACGAGCTAAATTATGAATAATATAAATTCAAAACAACATAATAAATAATAATAGATCATAATTCCTGAACTTTTTATTGTAAAAGACTAAATTATAATATATAATTATGTATAATATTTAAATAGTCTTAACATACACCATAAAATGTTATTGAATTATTCAAATAAGTACTTAATAGTCTTGTTGTTCACAAACGCGGTTCACATTGGCAACTACTATAAAAAGCTACCAGGAACAAAGGACTAGCCAGATGACCAACGGCATCCAACATCATAGCCGAGACGACGACCAGCGGTGCTCAACGTTACAGCTAATACGACCATATACGTCAACAGGCAATTAGCATAATTTCACACTAAGACTAATCTCTCTCCATCATTTCACTTTCAGGGAAGATTTTCCCAATTAATTGTTTATCAAGTTAATTTGTGCTAATTTTAATAAAATAATAATTATAATATTATTTAAATATACGAGTATTATTCATTCACGATAACAACTATACTGCAGTCGTGTGTAGTTTGTACGCAACAATAATAATAATGATAATAATGATGATGATAATAATAATAATAATAAAATTGTATTTTTCAATGTAAATAATTATTATTGCAATGAAATTGTAATCAAAATTCAATACTATTCTCCTTACACGTGTATCCCTTCCCTTTCTTTTTTATATTGTATATTATATTAGTTTAGGTACAGGGCCGGCCCGAGGTATCTTGATGCCCTAGGCAAATACTTGTTTAGCCGCCCCCTAATTTCACTAATCAACATCATAAATAAAATAATATTTTCTTTAAATGTAGTATGTGTAATATTCAATATATAATGTTTGATAAAATTGGCAATTTATGCTATTGTTATATGTATATATGATAGATATGTGTATGTTAAGGTCTGAAAATTTTACTAAAGTATATATACATATTACTTAACACTATATCAAAATATTAGAAAAATCTCTATTCTCAATTTTTTTTTTATAGCCGTTTTAAGTTGAAATTTTAGTAAAATCAATATTTAAATTATTTATATGGATTTTTCTTCTTATATTACAATATTTTACAATAATGTTAAATAAAATTGACAAATATTTTTTAAAAAATTTTAAAATTTAATTATATAAAAATTGTATATAGTGTTCATTTATGTACTATATGTTTGATAAAATTTTGCGTTTTAAATATTTAATAAAAAATGTCAATATTTAAAAAAATACCTACATTATAACCTGACTTAACTTCGCTCATAATCGTTTTTTTCGAATGCAATGGTTTATCATTGCATTCAAATTCGAATTAAAATTAAACGCTATGATTTGCACACCTGTATTCTATGCGGCAGGAGTATCAGCTCTTCTTTTTTGACATATTTCTTAAAATGCTTATATCATACAAAAACTTAAAATTATCACAGTGGTCATACATTTGTTCAAATCTTTCTTTGTGGGAATTGATTGCAACATCCAATATAATATTACATTATATAGATAATAGCAGAAATCATTAGTTCCAAACTAAACTTTGTTTTATACGCTTAATATAAAAATTTGTATAAAATATTTTATCCAAATTTTTTCGCACTTAAATTATTTATGCCGCCCCTAAAATATTGCGGCCCTAGGCGTTTGCCTATTTTGCTACCGCATTGGGCCGGCCCTGTTTAGGTAATTATATTATTAGATTTCAATGTAATAATCGTTAATTATTTACGATATTGAAATTATTAATTAATATATGAATATACTTACTACGATGTTCTTTTATTGCGAATTCTCTTGCATAGAAAAAGTATTTAAAGGCATATTGGTGAGCTAAAAAAATATAATAGTTTATAAAGTAATATAAAATTATAATTCATAGGTATATAATCACTATAGTTATTACTAATAAATTTAAATATAAGTAACTAAAAAACACTAATGTCCAGCAAATGATTTATTTTTATTATTAAATATGTATTTAGGCAACAATATTAAGTACCATTGTTAGTACAACACCTTTGTATAATACTCTACAAGATACAAAAAGAATCAATCTATGTTCGGTACTACGAATGGTAACATATTGTTGCCGAAATATGTGTTTACATTTTACATAATAAAAATATAGGTACCTAAATAGTGTATTGGGAGTAGAGTGGGAAATAGTTACACGTAATCGTTAATTTATTAAGTACTAGTTTGTACCTATTGGATATTATATTATGATGTAGGTAGGTACTCGTAAAATATGAATTTTATACATAATATTCTAATATAAGTAAAATTTATTAATTTTAATAATAAAGAAATTTAGAGAGGTTAATATTAACTATATGATATCTATTTGAATGTACTCTAATAAAATATAACTAAATCCATAATATATCTGTAATTAATAATAATTATAGGTTATTATATAGAAAATTATCTTATAAAATATATATCTTGAATCTAGTAAACATTAGAAAATATTTATTTTTTATACATTTTACTGAATGCTTGAATTTGAAATAATATTTCGTTCAATATTATTAAAGACGTTTATTATGTAATATTAACAGTGTTCATAATAGTGGTTTACGCGGAGATGAATAAGGGGAGGGGTCATTATGGATGTATTATTTCATGGATATAATAATATTTTTTATTAGGTTAATAATTATAAAATTTTATAAATTATAAATTAATTTATATTGTATATTTTTAAAATGCCATATTTTATTTAATGTCCACAACAGATTTCATAAATCCATTGATTTACAAATTGTAATCTTAATTTACAGTATTTATTTATTTTTTTACATAAAACTAATCATACTTTAAAGGTATCTATTGTGTCTGTAATTAATATTGCTAAGCCACCAAATGTATTGTTGCAGATATTTCTATTCTGACTAATTTATGAGAATAATACCTACTGGTATGATAGTAGGTAGGTACGACAAATAAGTTATTATATTAGTTCACTATAGTAATATTATTATGTAAACAATAATTGTTTATTAATTTAAAATAATAAGTACCTACCTACTGAATAATATAGTAATATTATAGGCATACAAATAACTATAAAAAAATTGTTAGATGAAAAAATATCATGCAAAGTATAACTTACACTCAATTATATCAGTTGAATCTATAAATTAAAAATAATTTTATTTTAAGTTACAATTTTAATAAAATAAAATAATACTTTTAAATGGGTATTTAAAATTGTATGAAACATTAAAATGTAATGTTACTTAAAACTTAATTTTAGTGGGTTATAATTAAAATAATGAGTTTAATATTTTTTTTAATCGTACATTTTGATATGGAAAAAGGATTGTATAATTATTAAGTGTCGTTATCTTTAACGTTTTGAACAATGTTATTAATTTAATAAAGGAATATTTAAATTAAAATTATAATTATTTATAACTATAAAATATATCAAAATATATCATGTACATTCTATTCTATTTTCTATTTCAAACACTATGATAGTATAAAATGATTTGTTTAAATTAACAAAAAATAATGGTATATAGGTTAGTAGTATAGTCCTATTATCATATCAATAAAACTTATACCTAGTTAAATTTAGTAAATTTTAAAATCCTATAATAATATAATAATACAGTTTTTGATTGATAAAATGCAAAATTATATAAATCACTATTTCATATTATTTGAGAATGCTCATTAATATTCCAAGGATAGAAATAACAAAGTATAAACTGAAAAAGGTAATATCAATGGCTATGGCAAAGTGGTTAAAAAGTGCATATTTAAGGTTTTTTAAGTGCAGGGGTGATTGCATATTTAGTGGGTTTTTAGAGCTACAAGTCTGCAATTCTTCTTGCCCTAGAAATGATGGCATTAAAAAATGTATCTACTCGTATATTATAATATATTTTATTTATTTGGTTATTTTGGGTGATGAAGGATTTATTGATAAATAAATATTTTTTTTTTTTTTTATATTAATGGAATATTTTTATCTAAATCTAGATGAATATAAATGATACGTTATACAAATTTTACTAATATATTAATAAAAAAATCTTACAATTGTGCGCTTTTGGAGTCATTTTATTGTGAAAAATATCGTATTTTAAGTGCCTATTAAAGTAGGTAATATTTATTTTGAAACTTAAATTAATCATACAATTTTATCGCTTCTATGAAAATCGCGAGTAACAATTAACAGGTTTCTATTTATAGCAATAGGTAGGTAGTAGGTACTAATGTTCATCTTCTTTCTTCTGTGAGTGGAATAGAAGAATGCGCATGATTTTTAGCCTGTGACTAAATAATATCGTTACAAATTTACAATTATGAATTATCATCACATAGACGTAATACATTTTATTTAATATTCCACCAAATCATTCATAACTAGTAGGTAGTGAACATACATATAAAAAATAAATACGGTAGCTAATTTAATTTAATTTCATATTTATTTATTTTGATCTTACTTATAAAATAACATATTTTCTTGAATGATATTACGGGCAACAGATAATCTTAAAAAAATTAACAAATTTAATTGTAATATATTATACTCGTATAATATAGAGCCTATGAGTTATGACTATTTTCCATAATAAAACATAATTAAAATTAATATTTTGAATATATAAATATAATTATTAATATAATAATATTATAAATATATACATATACAGGGTGATCAAAATTTTGTATTACAAAGATAATGAAAAAGTTTTTAATCCCCGCACCGTTTTTATAACACAGAATTTTGATCATGCTGTATATATATATATATATAAATATATACCTATATATATATATAGGATTATCTTAGTCAATAATAACTATTGATCTATTGCACAATTTATTATAATATATGATTTTTGCCACATATTTATGTAAAATTTATTGTTGAAGTATTAACTTGTGGATAATATATTAAAAAAAATGAAAACCCAAATCCACAAAAAAATTACTATTATTTGCAAATAGGTATTTCGATAAAAAAAATGACCATCATCAGTGCAAAACACATACTAAATTGCTTAAATAAAAGTAAATTTTTTGTGGATTTGAATTTTTATATATTTAAATATACAGTGAAACCTCTAAATACCGGACACTCTCGGTCGCCGTAATTTTGTCCGTTATTTAGAGGTGTCCGGTATTCAGAGGGGAAAAATTTTCGAAAATTCAAGAATCACAATTTTTTCTTTCAAACTTAATCTTTTTCTTTTGCTGGCCATTGCGTACTACAAAACCGTATGTATTGGAATCACAAATACAACTAAACTAAATACGTATTAAAAATATACGAGTAGGATAACATCACAGAACATAAACTAGAAAAATGTTTTTATCGATTCGATAATGGACGGATAAGATAAATTGTAATTGCACATAGTATAACGCCGGGTTTTTACTCGCCGTGTCACTCGTGGTTTCCCGTCGGTGTCGGATACAACACGAGTATTTGGATTTCCCCCCAAAATACACTATTATGTGTTTAAAATATTATTTCAATCAAATATTATTTCAAATATGTATCATTATTATAATGAAAATTATCAAAATTAGAAATTAAATTGCCATAAAAGTGTCCGTTATTTAGAGTGTCCGGTATTTAGGGGTTTTCCCATATAAAAGTGGTGAAAATGTTCCCGTTCCCATAAAATCGTCCGCTATTTGGAGGTGTCCGCTATTTAGAGGTGTCCGTTAAGGGAGGTTTCACTGTATATGTAAGTATATTCATTATTATCATTATTACCTACCATTTTTTTTTATTATTTAAAATTAAAATAAACTAATGTAAAACACTTAGGTAGGTACATAGGTAATATTAATAATAATAATAATAATAATAATAATAATAATAATAATAATAATAATAATAATAATAATTATTATTATTATAATAATAATTATTATTATAATAATAATTTATTATTATTATTATTATTATTTAGGTATCTAACTTTAATGGTTATGAGATTAACTATATCTACTAACAATCATCACAAATCTCCATATCCAACATATTTGTTATTTGGCCTAATAAAAATAAAGTACTGAATTGCCATATACGTATATTATTATTAAATAATAAATATATAATATATATTTTTCTAGTAGTATTTTATATAATAGGTATAATATAAATACATAAATTAATTAAATAATTAAATAATATGATAGGTAGGTACATTATCTTTTTAAATTATGATTGAAAATTATTGATCTTCAATATTGAATATTGGTGTTATATTTCTTAATTAATGTTCGTTTTATTAATTATGGAAGTAATTTATTTTTTATAGGAAAGAAACGTAGGTATAGATTTTTAACGTAATAGTTAATTATAATTATAACATATTAGAATATACTATAATAGTTATTAATTAATAACCATAGACATGTATCCAACATTCCAAGAACTTTTTTATATTATAATATTTTATAGTCATTAAAATGTATTTTATAAAAATGTTTTAATGTTATATTTGATATAAAAGTAATTTATGTGATATGTATCTAAACATAAATATTATAATAACATCGACCTATTGAATTAATTGAAATAATAATAAGTAATTTCATTTATAATATAAAAATTAAAAAAGACATGAATACATGATACAGCTGTGGAAAGGATAATGTTAATGGTATAAGTAGTATTTTATTTTTAAAATACAATCACATTCGCTGAATTTATTCTAAGCAAAGTTCATCATTCAGATACAAGTACTGATAATAAATAAAATAAGAGATTAAAATTTTGGCACATTTATTAAAAAATGTAGATTTATGAAAATTTATATTAATGTAACTGTTTCAAAATTATGTATCTCATGTAAAATATTTATGTACTCTTAAGTTCTCAATATTCGATATTTAAATTTCTATAATTTCTATTTAAATTGTTAGGATCACTATCGTGCTTTCATAATAATAATAAAAATAACTTATAAAACCAATATATTATTTTGATTCACTCATAATCTAAAAATGAATAAATGTGTAATTTATTGAATATCAGTATAGAAGATACTTAATATGTTTAAAACTTACTTATGCAATCTTAATTTATTGAAAAAGAAAAAAATTTAATTAAATCGATTTTCTCAATTAAAGGGCTATTTAATATCAGATTTAACCATAAATAATAATCAATTGAAGAATGTTATATTTTTATGTTTATTATTTAGAAAATTTGATACCTATTAAATAATCAAAGTAAATAAATTACTTTATTGCATTAATTTTTTTTTCATTTTATTTTATACAATTGACTTATTACACATGAATTAGGATAAGTTAATAATAATAATAATAATAATAATAATAATAATAATAATAATAATAAAATACAGTATAAGTATAAGTATATTAGAGATTTTTGTATTCTTGACCCGTGGACATAATCAAATACCTATATAGCTATAATAAATAGTTCATACTCTTAATTATATTTGAGAGATTAGTTCGGAGTCATGAAGACCATTCATTGGCCAGACGCTTTTGGTATATTGTCTTTGACACGACTTCATCGTGGTTTACTTTTTTTTAAAAAAACTTTAACAAGTTGTACATTCTTTAATGTCATATATTTTCGTGTCATGAACATATTAGTATCTATAGTTATACCGTCAGTAGTATAACTAATATTAGTACGTAGGTATACAGGGCTGTTGTTCGTAACTAGTCATAATAGAGATTGTTCCGGAATGGATCTGATGTGGTGAGATTTTGAATAATATATAGTAAACATGTATATTATGTGTAATTAAATATTATTTTTTTCTATCTGCATAACACGCAACAATTTAGCTTTTGGATATATTACATAGTACATTGTATTATTATTCTTGTAGGCTAGGCGTCTAAGCTTTCTTTCATCCATCTCCTTCATACCTCCTACACCACATTTACTTTAAAGAAACACCAATAATAATAAAAAATAAATTATTTTAATTTGAAAGTATGTATAATTATAAGAAATTTGATATAAATTATGTTTCTATTCACATTATTCAATGAGTTATTATAAATTGAAAAATAACGCATGACATCATTTGACCAGATTTTCGATAACTAGGTATCTAACTTAAATGTGTAAAAGTTCCTTGTTTCACGCAATAATTTACCTACCTCTAAACTATATTTTTGACATTCTATTATAGAAAATAGAATATATTATTATTATTATACCTATATTATTTTATTTCTATACTTATTTAATGTGTTATTCACTGATGATGAAAACAGAATCAGAATTTATAATATATTATTAGCGATGTGGAATTTACCAGTAAAAATTTTTCGGTAAATTTGCGTAAAAATAGATAAAATTTTTTTATTACATTATCATGTACAAAAGTACAATGTCATGTATTCATAATTTTTTTTTTGTTTTCAAAAGTTTATTAAATTAATAGTTTAATATCCATATAATATTATTATATATATATATATTATATATCGTAAAATCTCGTTTTTATGTATATAATGTTTGATAAAATTGGCAATTTTGGGCATTAACGTTTGAGAACATTACTGAAGTATACTTACATATTAATTAATATCATATCAAAATATTAGAAAAATCCTAATTCCCAATTTTTTTTTATAGCTGTTTAAAATTAATATTTTTAGTTCAAACGAAAATCTTATAATATATACACCTATTGTTTTTATTATTTCTCAATACTTTTAAAATAAAAATTAATAAAAATTCTTAAAATTTGGAAAATGTTTGAAAATTTTCTTGAAGTATACTAATATAGTCGTATATCTTAACGTATTTCCAAAATGATAGGAAAATTTCAAGTTTAAATTTTTTTTATAGGTGTTTAAAGTTGAAATTTCAGTATAATCGTTATTTAAAGTATTAATATAGTTTCTTCTTATTATATTTCAATATTTTACAATAATATTAAATAAAATTGACAAAATTTTATTGAAGGTAAAATACATTTTACTTAACTCAGTTCGAATTAATTGTGAATTACACTTACAATTTTTTTTTATAGCTGTTTAATGTATAAAAATAAAAGGAAGAGATACTGGTGTGGAAGGGATAAAGGAGTATTATAGACTTATAGAGGATAGTGTTTAATTTTGATTAAAATTTGAATGCAACGATCTGAGCGAAGTAATGTCAGATTTGGTTATTTAGGTGACTCCTTTAGGGGTTTTATAATAAATTATTTATATACTAACGTACATATACTCGTATTATTTGATGAGCTTCGCTTATTATACGTATATATATATATATATATTATATATACTCGTATTATATATATGTTACCGGCATTATATACAATAATGCCTAGGTATTATATATAATGCTGATCAATTTTAGGCAAAGTATTAAAAAATATAATTTTAGCATAAAATGCCTAGGCATTATATATATATCCTTGGTATTTTATAGAATGACTAACTCATTTAAGCAAAGTATTAAAAATTACTTTTCAACTAATTTTAATAATACATTTTTAATACTTTTAATATAACATTTTTAATACATTTAATATAACATTTTTAATATTATTGTGTTAACAATCACATGGTTACACGGATTTCAACATACATGCATTTACCTGTGTATTTTATTTACACGGACTTTAATACCGTTTTGTTAAAATCACGGGTAGCCGTGTTTTTAAATACACGTGAAATAGGGATCTCTAAATTAATTACTATAAAATAATAATTTATTAAAATAAACAATATACAGACATGATTAATGATTATACTAGAATGAATAGCAGTAATTTAATAATAATTATGTAACAATTAGTATTAATTATTTATTACCAATGCCTAGGCATTTTATGCTAAAATTATATTTTTTAATACTTTGCCTAAAATCGATGGGCATTATATATTATAATTATTATACATAATATAATACATATTGCCGGTAATATATATATATATATATATATATATATATAAATTATTAAATTAAATATATCCCACATTCTCCCAAATTCTCTAAGCACAGAAAACTCCAGCATTCAGAAAACACTAGCATTCCACACCAAAACAAACCTCCTCAATAAAATATGATAATTATATCTGTTTAATCTTTAATGTAAAACGTATTAAAATACATTGTAGGTACATATGTTATAACGTATCATACTGTAATTTAGGTTATTAACTAATTTTTATTGTTAGTTTTATATATTACGTACATTTTATTATTATTACTATACATTATATTGTAAGTAAATGTTAAGTGTAATAGTCATAAGTGAGTGGTTTATATTCTAATATAAAAAATAATAAAAAATTACCTAAGATTTTAACTGAAAAGCATAAAGTAATTTTATTTTGTATTGTAATAGAATTTATCAAATACATGAAAATATCAAGTATACTTAATTAATATAAAATGTATTTATAAAGAAAAAAGTTGTTAATTTAAAATATTTTAGATTATTAACTAAAATATGGGGAAAAAGTAAAATTCAACAATTATTTTTAATGTTACATTACAATACTTGTAATTGAATATTAGATTCTTAAATGAAATGATATACTGCATATATATGTTACGGGCAAAAGCCGAAATCAAGCAAAACTCAGTAATTCTCATTTAAAACTAGAATTGTAAAAAAAATTGAAAATATTCTTATATATTTTTACAATATTGAAACATTTAGAATCACAAAAATATTATTATATTTACATTTGAATTTATTAATCAAATATATTGTATTAAATAAATAATTTAAAAATCATGGGTATAAAATTGTGGACAAATTAGTAGTTTTTAGACTAAATTGTTTATTTATTTTTACAAATTATTATTAGGTTCATTATAGCATTTAGGATTAAAAATATTATTATTTAATTTACATTTGCATTTTTTGTTAGTTTTATTTATAAATCAAATATACACAATCCCTTAATCTTTAATCAATGCGAAAAACGAATTGAACTAAACTAAATTATCATATAGGTCAGTGTTGTAGCCAGAATTGTTTTTCAGGCGGAGGGGAGCTTAATTTTTGATGGCCAATATACAATTAGGACAATAAATTAAGTTTGCACTGAACAATTGTATTATAAAATATGTATATTTTCAAATTGGGCAATATACGAGTAATATTATTAAATATTAGTTATTAATACATAAATCCATGTAACGAATCCAAAATTTTACTACAAATGTAAAATATCTATTTACTCAGTAAAATTTTAAATTCTCTATATTCATTATTTCCGTAGTTATCATAAAATATTAAAAATAAATTGGGTCAAAATTACAGTTTCCTTGAATTTTATCGTATTTTCTTCATTTTTTATGGTAGTTTTTCCTACTCATATGTTCAATTTTGATAAACGCGTAAAATGGCATAAATAAAGTATTAACTAGATTATCATGTACTAATTATGGCAATCAGGTCATTATTTTTGGTCGAAAATACGAGGTATATTTCATACAAACTAAAAAAAAAGACACACCATTGTGAATCAAATACATTCTTCGCTTCTCTCAGAATCTGAAATAAATTGTATTAGATAATAATATAAAATATGGGTAAATTGACCATGGGATCGGAAAATTTCTGGTGGTTCTTTTATTTTGTTTCCGGTAACATAAAATAGTCCTGTCCGTCCTTACTCCAATTGCCGGACTATCACAGCATCACACAGATAAACTTGTATTTTGAATTAAATTAATAAAACTTTGCTGTCAACATTTTAGGGAGGGAGCTTGAGGCTAAATACCCACTGGCTACGACACTGGTATAGGAAATATACTTATTAGTGACGTGCAATTATTCAACAGTAACAATAGTAATATTAATATATGCAGTTATAATCATGTTATCCATATTTCATGTAGGTAATAAATAACAATTAATAAATACATATTTATAAATATTTTGGTATTCGTATTCTTAAATATAGTAATAAAGTAATAAATGAAAATATAAATAAAATAAAAATTTATAAATTTTATAATATTGTATGTAAAAATAAATAAGAATTTGTTCATATTTTCTAAATATTTTATTACTTTTTTTTTTATGAGTTTTGCTAATGCGCCTAGTTTTGCAAGATTTCCATTTTTGTTCGTAACATACGTTAATAAAATAATGATATTATTTAAAAAAAAAATATTATTTATATATACTTATAGCTTTTTCAATATCATCATCATCTAAAATTCGAATTAATATAATATAAATTATATTAAAAAACATTTAAAATGAGTTTATTAATTTACTTTTGATTTACAATGTGTCCCTTAAAGGTTTGACAAATGCAATATAATTTATATTTTAAAATTTTTTGCGTAGTTTTTTAAGTGTTGGTTAAAGTTAATTTAAGTGTCACCTAGGAACTATCCCATAGGAATGAGTGGCAGAATTACTTTTAACACTGTACGTAAAATTTCCTTTAAATTAAAATGTCGAACAGAACACATATAGTGTGCCCAAGTGGCAAATTTAGGATATTTTCATGGGAAGAATTATAATAATATTTATATGGAATAGTTACGTTAATTATTTAATAAAATATTGGACTTTGAATACTTCCTAAAATTCACATTTTTACATCAGTATAAATTATAATGTTAAAAACATAATCTTTATAATGTTTAATAAAAACGGCGATTTTGAGATTTAGGATCTAAAAATTTTATTGTAGTATATAACTAGTATACTTACATAATGCTTAACATTATACTAAAATATTAAGGGAACCCAAGTTTCTTTTTGTTATTATAGGTGTTTTAAGTTAAAATTTTATTATAATCGATATTTATAGAATTTATATGGATTCGTTGTATTCTTTTTCATTATTTTACAATAATGTAAAATAATAATGACAAAATATTTAAGCCTCCAAGTAGATTGTGATCAACACCTGTTCTACACGAAAACCACAAAGCAATTGGACATCCACAAGAAACGACACATTTCTAGGAATGATACAGGTGTAAGAAAGACCTCACGACATAGGGCGTTCCAAAATAATTCGTTCGATTTCAAAAAATCATATTTATTGTAAAATTTGATTAATCAGGTTAGAATAAATATTACATTTTAATGGATTATTTTAAGTTCAAGGTATAATGCTTATAAATGTTAAATTTCACTCCTTTACTTGCACGACACTCATCAAAGCGATATTCAAATTCCTCATAAACCTGTTAAAGCATTTCGACTGTAATCAAGTTAATGGCGTCTGTAATGCGACTTTACAATTCGTCAAGATATTTTGGAAGGGGAGGAATATAAACAATGCTTTTTATGTAACCTCAAAGAAAAAAATCACAGATTGTAAGATCCGGCGAACCAGGGACAAAATGTAGCGTCATTAGCGCTACAGCGACCGATCCATTTGTGGTAGGTCATCGTTGACAATTTTGCGTACTTCTAAGGACCAATATGGTAGTGCTGTATATTGCTGTAAAATGAAATTATTTCCATGCAAGAGTGGAAAAAGTCAATCATTAATCATGTCTAGGTATGAAGTTCTTGTGTTATTATTAAGTTATTATGTTCCCATCAAAGAAAAATGGTCAGTACACTTTCATTGTGGAAACGGTGCAGAAAATGTTAAGTTTGGAAGAATCCTTTTCATGTTCGACAACTACCTGTGCTTGACTACTATGCTTGACGAACTGATTTCTGTGGATTTCTTATAAAACTTTGACGAATTTGTTCAACATTTTCATCGAAGTTCTACCTGATGACTTTCCTTTACATAAGCAACCAGTTTCTTGGAAGTTCTTATGCCATCTTCGAATACTATGGGCTGGTGGAGGTTCAATATTAAACTATCGTCGAAAATGACGGCGCACGGTAATAACAAACTCGTACTTCTCAAAGCGGAAATTATAAAACGCCTTTTGTTACTATACTCTGTTCCAAAAGAGAAGACACGGGTTCTGCGCATAGCGAATAATGGCCGATCATTTCCGATCATTTCCGACGATGTATACACCGTAATTAAAACGCGGCACACAATAGCCGTGTACACTTGCACGGTTATCAGGTGACAGGTTAAACGTATATTCACCAAGTGTCATAGATGTCAACAATCCAAGCGCGCAGTATAATGGTTTTTAACGATGCAGCTGGGTGTCAGAGGTCGCTGGTGAGCATACGTGCATTTATCGGAGTTGGTGGGGAATGCGCGCCGCCGAACGAAAACTGGTCACCGCTTCGTGTCTTCTCTTTTGAAACAGAGTATAGGTCTAAATTTCGATAACAACTAATTAATAATGACATAATAATATATATAATAATAATATAAAATACATGACTTAACTGCAAATTATCGCAACTTATCAGCAATCGATAAAAACTCAATAAGCCCATATTTCAGATGGTTGGGCTTCGTTTACTTCAAATTATAGGAACAATATTTATAGCTTACTGAAATCGAATGATTCCTTTTGAAATAAAAATTTAGAAAAATATAGAAGTGCAATATTTGTAACGCAAAGCTTAGTAGTTGTGCTTTATGCTTCTCTGATATGTGAAAATTACCTAAAAATCCTGAAAATTAAATTTCAAGCATACGTAGCATCATTAGTGTTTAAGACACCCTTCAAGTGGACTCAAATGGATTTAAAAAACTCAGCTTCCAAAACCCAACTAATTACCATAATAAAGACACAATGATCATTATAGGAAGTTTTTCTACCTGAACAAATCTTGGGATAACTCAAAGACTAATGACGACGAAGAAAACCTTGAGAATTGGATAGACCATAGTAATTTGAAACTTATATACGACCTTAAAATCCCTGCATAATTTAACAGTGGAAGATGAAAGCGTGGCTACAATCTGCATAATATTTTTGTCAATGAGAGTATTGCCAAGCAAGCTATAAAGAAGATCCAATTCCAAGAACGCTGAATCAACCTATAGCCTGCTGTGTGACATCAGATATCCATCCAAACGCAATGTCATTCAAAAGACGGTTAAATTTATAGCGGGGTCAATGGGCTTATTCGCAAAAGAGCTTGACAGTGATATCATTAAGTTTAGACCTGAAACTGTGGTGTATGATGAATTTGCCGATATAGTACACAAAATATCCAGGGAATATATTCTAATAGACTGTCGTACATAGTATACTCGTATTATCGGGATGAGTTGAAATTATAAAGAGCTATTAACTAAATACGAAGAACTTTACAACCAAGAACCATTCTCGGAAGAAACAATAGAAGCACGTGAAGAAATAAAAAGTCAACTGGAAAGGACAAGAGCTCAAGCACTCTGATTCTCCAAAACACCTGAGAGTGAAACTGAATAGAGCAATCACAATCAAATGCAACTGCTATAACACAAGGTTGAAAGTACATGCTATGAATAATATACTAGGAAGTTCACTGGATCTGCTTGGAGAACCAACCCCAATGCCCTGTGAATAATGGGACTATCAATAATAATTTTTAATTTATAATAATAAAAGGACACTTCTCCTTTACAGAAGAATATGTCGCTCTGTCTCGATGAACTCTGTTCATGGAAAGAAGGTGGATATGGCAATCAACGAATCGCACGTATCATATCGGTTTGCCTGATGCCAACGATTATAAAAAAAACACCTATCCTATTATCTGAATAGCCATACCTGAAATTAAAAAGTAAGTAGATGCAGAGATTGAAAAAATGAATCAAGAAGAAGATTCCCGACACCCAATGTACATATACCCATCTCAACTAGAAAGGATCAAATCTCGGAAATCATTTTTTAAATCTACAAGTAAGCTGGAAGCTCAACAACATAATGCTCGGCGACTTCACTTATGGAATGATAAAGGTAACAGCTCCCCACTAAAAATCAAGGAGAAAGGATGTGCCAACTTTCATTTACCCTTACTTAAATGGAAAACCATACACCATATCAGAAGAGTAACCACCATGTGCAAGGAGGCACTCATGAATTAGAGTTTCAGCGCAGTTGATAAGTGTGAATGTAGGATGACACAAAACTCTAAACATTTATTATTTTGTCCAAATCTGAAGATCGAATAAACGACCTGATTTTTTCAAATGTTAAAGTAATATACGTAGACAATTATTAGGGAAATATCATTTAATTTTATGATTCTTGACACGAGAGAAGATAAAGAAGAATTAGTTCTATATTTATTATATATATTAATAAAAATGTAAAAATGTTAATCATTATATATATTTGTATAATCTAACTGAACTTCGCTCAAAATCGTTTTTCGAATGTAAATTACATTATGTAATGATTTTAATCATAATTGAACATTAACCTTTTTACATCTGTATCCCTTCCATAGCAGTAACAGTTGTTCTTGATTTAAATTAAGGTTGTTTAATGCATATCATTATCGTATTACGTAATCATCGATAGGAATGTTATAATATGTACTTCATTACTATAAATTATAGTAACATTTGGAATTTATTCAATGAATTATTTTAAAGAAAACCATTGATGACTGACAATGAAATATTAAATGATAATTTTATATATTATGGAATAAAATAGTATCATTAAAGAATAACTAATTTTACTAATACTTAACTAAAGTATGCTTATAACAGTTTACTATGCAATAAAACATTACGGGTATGGGTATCCTACGTAAAATTATTTATGTTTCTGTAGGTAAGTGACACCTAAACCATAATGTGTGACACCTTTCGTGCTATTTATGCGTACAAAATAAATATATTTAAAATATTTAAAAATTATTATACATTATATGAGATAAATTTACAAAATTATATTTTATTTAATTATTTAAACATAATAACGTATATTATGATAAATATTTATTAACCAATTAACACTTTCACTGCTATGGACGCATATATGCGTCCGATCGGTTTTAAAATAAACGATAATTGCTATCATTAATCTGATTATTCAATTAGATAGTAAATCATGTGACGAATCCAAAGACGAAAAAAAAATAAATATAATAAATATCAAAGAAGTTATAAGAAAAAAAAAATGTTTTTTTCAGGGTATCCCAATTTGAAATCTATGGAAATTACGTAGTGTTATCTCCACAACATTAGTCATTATCACGGTTTAATAATATATCTAAATATATCTTAAGTCGTGGTTATTACCATATATTATAAATAATTACATAAATGTTATTGTTATTGTACATGTATAACCGTATAGTAGAAAATTTTGGGAACCTACGTGAACTTAACTACATTATATTTCCTAAAATAATGACTCAAAAAAAAAAAAAATATATATATATATATATATATATATATATAGATTCTATGTCTTATAATAAAGTTAAAAATACAAAAAAAATAACAATTAAAAAATATTAATTTATCCCAGCACAGCAGTGTACACTAGAAAATATTAATTCAGCAGTGAAAGGGCATAACTAAAGCATGGATAAAGTATTAAATATATATAATGTAATAGTACTAACCATCAATATCAAATATCTCTGGAACATCTAAATATAGTATGTCCGATGTCGTAAAAAATAAAGTATTATAAACTACTAGTATTATATAATTATTATTTTTTCTTATCTTTATTATTTTTAATATAATCTATAACAATAAACCTATTTTTTTTTATTAAACTCTACTAGAGATAATAAAAAATAAATAATAATAATATTAGATTATTAATTTATGTAATATTAATGCAATTATTGTAGATTACGAGCAAAGTCTTTTGTTTTGTTTTTTTTGTTTTTAAGTATGTAAACACTTTTTTAACCAGAAATAATGATCCGATTTTCATAAACAACATATATTTCTGGTTTGAAAGTGGATGTAGTTGGTATTTTATTTACGTCATTTTTTAAAATCCTCAAAGTTGCCCCTTTGCGATAGAAAAAACGACCAAAAAACGACGAAAAACGGCATTTTTTCACGAATACAGAAATTTTGACGAATTCGATTTCAATATTTCATGATAACTTAGACAATTTTGACCTTAGAGACTAGAATTTTTTTTTTGTGTTCACAAAATATGTATATATGTGATAAAATTATGGAACCGTTACGTTAAACTTTATAAAAATTATAGAACTCTGAACTATGAATATTTCTTGAAATTCTTGTTTGATAAAATTTATAATTTTGGGCATTAAGGTCTGAAAATGTTACTGAAATATACCTACATATTACTTAAAACCAAATCATAATATTAGAAATATCCCAAGTCTCAATATTATTTTATAGGTGTTTAAAGTTGGTATATTTAGTTTAAACGAAAATTTTAAAATCCATAGAATTGTTGTTCTTATTTCTGAATACCTTTACAATAAAAATTAATAGAAAAGCTGAACAATTTCAAATATTTTATTGAAGCTAAAATACATTTTACTTAACTCAGTTCCAATAAATTGTTAATAATTACATTTGCGATTTTTTTTTTTTAATTTTTATTACAATTTTAATGCAATGAAAAATCATTATATTCTAAAAAAGATTCCGAGCGAATAACTACTGTCAGAATTGGTTATTTTATTACCGTATACTGATTGATGTTGTATTTTCAAAAAATTAGAAAACCTCAAAACTCAATTGTTTTTTTAAAGGTGTTTAAATTTAATAAAGTTTAAAGATTTCAGTAAAATAAAAATAATTAAATTTATTATTCATATGGATTTTTCTTATTTTCTTAAAATATTTTACAATAATGTTGAATAAAATTGACAAAAGTTTTTAAAAATTTTTGTTGAAACTTAAACACATTTTACTTAACTCAGTTCCAATCAAATGTGAATTATTACATTTACGATTGTTTTCCATAGCTGGTTAAAGTACAAAAAATCAAGGGAAGGGATACTTGTGTAAAAAGTTACATTAATGGATTTTGTTTACCATTTGAATGCAATGATAAATCATTACATTCGAAAAACGATTCTGAGCGGAGTACTGTCAGAATTGGTTATTTAGGTGACTCATTTAGGGGTTTTATGATAAATTATTTATATTTAACGGAGAGACTAATAAATGTAAAAATTTTAATCAATACATTTATTTTCTGATGAACTTTGATCAAAATCGTTTTGACGAATGTAATAATTTATCGTTGCATTCAAATTTTAATCAAAATTTAACACTATCCTCTTTACACATGTAAGACTGTATTCCATCCCTTGCTTTTCTATAGTTAAAATAATATCTGACATTTATCTAAATAAAAATGTATTATCTTTATCTTTATCTAAATCAAATTTACATTATTTTTTTTCTATATCCAGTTGAAATTATCATTGTTATATTTATCTATATCTAAATATATTTAGTCACATCTCTCCAATACTACTAATGACTACTATTATTTATAATAGCTATAATTATTGTGAGTTTTATACTTCATTATAATGAAAATCATATTTCATATATTATCTATCTTAACAATTATCTTAGAGTAAGCTTAGGCAATAATATATAATTTTGAATTAAAAGCTATCTAAAATCTAAGATACATATCACTTATACAATTTTAAATGAATTTCGCATTCTTATGGTTTTAACAATTTACATATTACAAATTGAATTTCACTGTTGAATGAAAATAGATCCTTCAAATTGCAATATTAATAAAAGAAGAAAATATATTCTTATAATATACTATTTAAATAATGAC
The DNA here is from genome assembly GCA_021307375.1 of Tetraneura akinire. Taxonomy (NCBI): domain Eukaryota; kingdom Metazoa; phylum Arthropoda; class Insecta; order Hemiptera; family Aphididae; genus Tetraneura; species Tetraneura akinire. The sequence continues at coordinate 7,485,983 of JAIUCT010000016.1, read as the reverse complement.
TTAATATAATATATCACAATATGTAAACATTAATACAAAATAATGTAACATTATACTCGTTATAACAATAATTAAAATTGATGGTAAAGTGATAAATGTATTACGAGACTTCACAAAATGATCAATTCTCCAATGGAAAATAATATTTTATAAATTATTAAATTAATATTAATTAATATTAATTAATATTAATTTTTAATAATGCAATATTAAAATTATTTATTATTTCAACCCTAGTACTCCTAATTAATGGTAATTATTATATTCTAATTTTACTTACACATAACTGATGGTTCGTTTATATCTAAAACAATTAAATAATGTTTGATTAATGTAAACGTGTTGAAATAATAAATAAAACATACGAGTATAATATTGTAAATGTATTAATTTATTTATTTTACTTATTTTATAATATTAATAAAAAAAAAAAAACATGTTTTTTAACACATTTTATATATACTTATAAATTATTATATTATATATGTAATGAGGTATTCAAATAATTAACGTATGAATTCCGAATTATTGAAAATTTCTTATAACAGTAAGACATAAATATAATAGACAAAATCTATTTGAATTATAAAGTATAACTGTTTATTTTTCAGGGATGTATCGAGAAAAGCATCACAAATACAAACAAATTATTATTTGAATTGTTATTTTAAAATATCTAAGACTCACAAGAAAAGTTTATGTTTTTATTTGTTCTTGTGATTAAATGTTATCGCGTCCGCGTTAAAACTATCTTAATTGTATCATATAACCTGCTAACCTACTAACCTGTGTTGAATTTTGTATATTATTAATTTTGTGTTATTACATGATTTTATCTGCATATTTAGTCATTCAAAATTTGAAAATTATTATGAGTAGAGTATTTAAGTGTTAATAGTTTTGTATTAGTTATATTTATTAACTAATATTTATAATTTATGACAAATTTATGAATTATTCATATAGAATTATATTATAACAATAATAATTTTTTCGAGTAGTGGAGGAGCACACTACACGCCAGTGTGGCAATTAGATTATTGTCACCGTGCTAAGATCTGTTTTGCCGATATATGTTAAAGATGATCCGTCTAAGGATGCGACGGCGTCAGTTAATTAAAGAGCGCGCTGACGTCGTGAAAATGATATAAATATAGGTAGAAACCGCAGACAGACAAAATTTTTTCATCCACCGTTAAGACAGCAATATCCGTTACCAGCCTACTTGACCAGTGGAACCAGTAGATCCAGCGAACATACGACGATAGCTACGAACAACTACCAGCCGAATAACGTATCGACCAAGTCATCGAAATACGATTGCCAAGTAGTCACATAAAAACGACGTTTCACGGTGATTCGACCGGTTCACTCCAACAAGTGCTCTACTCGCAATCGATTCGACATTCGAATAGCGATAAAACAACGTAACGACAACGATATCTGGAAGCCGGCGAACAACAGCGGAAGAACGAGCTGTTAACATCAACTATTGCCCATCGGATTACTGGGACACGATCAACGAGTGAGCACGAAAAACGCTGTTTTCATAACGATATTATCAGCAAACCTCGCCATAGTGTTTCAATCGTCATTCTGTCCCCAAAACAAATATCCAGAGATCCCTGAACACTAGACTTAGGACCACTAGGGAGCGCTGATGCCATGTACTCGTTGGGTCATCATAAGAATCGCCGTTTCTACGGCGACAATTTTGGCACACCTGATCCCTAGTGAATCACCCGCCTTGAACTCGGGATCAGTCTATGGACCCACGAAGCAAACGAATCCACATTCTTACCGCCTAGTTCGGTAGGAATTCTCCAAAACTTTTCACCGCCTAATTATATTGGTTTCACATTTTTCATTCTCCGTAACCAACAGTCACATTCCTTCCCCGGGGATTAGGCTGAGACAACCCATAAAGTAGATGAATGAAGATTTTAGGGATTTGGGATTATCTTGGTTGTTTAATTTATTGTAAACTCTTTGACCCCCCGATAACTCCCTTCCGTGTATATTGTAAATATATTAATTTTAAGGCATATATAGTGTAAAATATTAATTTAACCAATAAGGCAATAAACGAACACTGACACCGAAACCCAGGTGTTGAATTTATTTCATTAATCGGGTCGTCTATTATACTTACCGTTTCAGTAGATATAAATGGAATAGCTATATGGAAAATTTATTATCACCATTCTTATTTAATTATTAAATAGGTTCCAATTATTACTTCCTCAAAATTCCAAACGATCTATATCTCATGTCAGCCTGGTATAAAAAATAGAGATTTAAAATTAACCATTCAAAGTTTTCACAAACCACATTCTTTCTACGTTTACCCCATGTCTTGGTGTATTTTTAGATAATATTCTAATTATAATTTAGGAATCATCATATTAAAATGAAATGCATTTTTATAATACGTTTTGAAACCCTTAACAATAAACATACAAATTTTAAAACTAAACTTTTTATATATAAATCTTTAATCGAGTTAATGGGGACTTATAACCTATCACTTTGGGTTAATGCTACAAAATTAAATTTTGATAAAATATTGATCTTCTTAAAATCACTTATGCCCTTCATATATCTATAGGCATTACATTTTTCTTTTAATATGAAAACATTGCATATAAAAGCAGTAATTATTTATAAATGATTTCACTCCAGACTCTCTGCATAATTCCAATCCCGTACTTTTACTGAATATAGAAACATACATATTTCAATAACAAAAAAAAAAAAAAAAAAAAAAAATTAATATGACACTTCAATAGGTCCCTATCTAAATAGATTTCAAAAATTATATTTAAAAATATGCATAACAGAGAAAATTAATTAATAAATACAAACAATAAGGCGAGATGATGACATTATAAAATTTTTTTAATATTTTAACAAAAAAATTAATATTGTTATATACTTATTCAAAATATTTTGTTTTAAATAATATAATGTAGATACTTCATGAGTAATATCATTGATTAAATATACATAAAAAATATTTAATCAATAGTAATATTAATAATTTAATGTAATATTGCATATCGTGCAAGAAATTATTAATAAACATATATTAAGGTATTTGCATTGGTACAACTAGGGAGTGCTAGCACTTCCAAAAATCATTTTAGCCCACTAAAAATTTTAATACTTTAATAGGTGTATTTGTAATAAATTATAAATATAATTATATTGAAATTTACCCGCTCTAAAATTTATAACCTAGTTGCGTATACTCGTATGGATATTTTGTATATTATATAATAATACTTATATATTATAACACTAATATTTGGTATTATATTATATCTTATTTTTTATTATTTCATAAAATTTTATTTCATATTATAATAGTTATTATTTGTAATTTGTATTATTATATTATAGGTAAATGATTACTTACTATCGAATTCATCTTTTGTTTCAACTAATATATTACAATTAATTATATTTGAATTATTATTGATTAGTGTATGCAATGTTATAATTTTGATAATATATATAAACATATAAAATAATCGGCGATTGTAAACTGCGCCCGGGTTGTAGTCTAGGTAATAAAATGAACATGTAAACTGTTCATTATATAGGTAGCCAATTAAATTCGCGATTTAAGTATAGGTCTCTATATATGTATATGTGTTATATGCCTATATACTACCCACTACCCGGATCTCAATCTAGGTTAATAAAATATATATCGTGTATAGAAAACACTATTTTTAAGAACCCATATGTTTTATAAAAATAACTATGTAGAAAATATTATCTTAACATCGTTGTTTTATTTACAAGTAAGTGATGTACGTCATATTAAAAAAAATGTATACACACACATAATGCAAGAAGAAAGTTATTACCAACACTTCCATTCGCTGAAGAAGGTCCAGTGATTGTTGACCAACTTTAATATTGGAACAAATAAAGATGACTTTTTATTAGTTAACAATAAGGGAGATAATTTTTTAGTTTCTAGTTGTAGATAGCTCAGGATTAAAAGGAGAAACCACGAAAGCTTAATATTGGCAGCACAAAATCAGGTTCTCAATACAAGATATCACAAAAGGAAAATATTAAAACAAATTATAGATAGTTGATGTAGAAAATGTTGTATGTTGCAGAAGAGCATAACAGTCACATTATAGCCGGATTTCCAGTCTTAGCAGCGACAGAGTATATAAATAGACACTAGAGCTCTGCACGGTCCGGTTTGGGCCGGTCCAATTCGGACCGGACAGGACCACAGTCCGGTCTTTTCGGTCTTTTCATTTCGTAATTAACAGTGGTCCGGTCTATTTTGGTCCGATTTTTAAACATAATAGTCTTTTTTTTTTTTTGCAGCCTATTAGAAAATATTTAGTCTGGTCCGGTTCGTCCACTAGAGATCAGTCAGGTCCTTATTTGGACCTGACCGGATTTAATGGGCTCCGATGAAAATTTTTGAATTTAATATTGGTTTCGTTTGGCTTGGGTTATATCTTATATTACGTAGAGTAAAGCCGGGACCGGAGTACGAGTACATCAAATTTCTATTATACCTTCATTTAAATTTATCCGTTTTATATTTTTATATAATATTAAAATTAAACATTGATTGTTAATTTGTTGGTGCGAACCCGTTTGGCAGATGTGAAAAACCCATAATCACCGGCATCGACATATTGTGTGTCCAGGAAATGAAAATATACTTAATATACACGTGCCATTGTGAATAATAAATTTACTATATTTAGTATTCTACGATTAGATAAATAAGCAATATTAGGTACTAATATTTTTAATCAATAAAACAACAAATTATAATAATTCATAAATATATTCTGATGTAATAGACTCAATCAGTAATTATTTAAATTATTGGTCCGGTCTCGGTCTTCTTTTAAGGAATTTTAAATTATCTGTCCGGTCTCGGTCCGATTTCATTATTTTCTAGTTCTAATTTTACTTTACAGGTCCGGTCCGGTCTGTGAAAATACAGACCATGCAGAGCTCTTATAGACACAACAAAGTAGCAGCTTATGCACAATGATGAATATGCAGAGCTTACAACGTAGAAGTGTGTGATAGATATAATGAACATAAACCTGATGCAATCACTAATATTCAAAACGATGTAACGATAATGTGTGATGTTCCTATTATCACCGATAGAACAATTAATGCAAATAGACCCGACATTGTGATACATGAGAGGAAAAACAAAACATGTCTTCTTATCAAGGTATCAGTGCCAGATGATGCAAATATCCAATCAAGGAAGCAGAAAAAATTAATAAATATAAAGATTTGGAGCTGGAGATAAATAGAATGTGGGGTACAAAAACAATTATAGTGCCAGTCATAATAGGAGCTCTAGGAACCATTAAGAATGGAATTGAACAACATCTAAACAGAATACCAGGAAATATTTATATGAAGGAAGTGCAGAAAATTGTTCTATTTAGCACTGCCCATATTTTGCGTAAAGTGTTGGGTTAAGTCGCTGTGAACTCAGGCAGAGATCTGGACTTAACCCACAGATACCGGAGAAAGAGTTCATCTTCCAACCCTGTGATGAGAGATAATAATAATAATAAAAAAAAATAAAGCGAAAAATGTATTCGTTTTACAATGATGTAGGTTATAAATATAAAAAGAAATATTTATTTAAACTTTAAACATATTTTCGACCTGAAAAATCCTCGAAATCTCATGAATAACATATTTTTCTGGTAGGAATGTTGATGTAGTTGGTACCTTATTTAGGTCATTTTTTAGGACAAAAACTATCAAAAAATAATAAAAATACAGCATTTTTTACGAAAAATTAAATTTCGATGAATTTTATTTTGGTTGTAAGCTTTCGGCTTTCATATAAAATGGGCTTACTTATTACCCTCTGTCGAGGGGGACACTCAACAGTGACCTAAGGGCCGGGCCAAGCACAATATACTTTGTGTTGGCTGAACCAATAGGTTTTAAAAATCAATTAATCAGAATAAAGAAATAAAATTACGTATATTGGTCATTAGATTTATTAAACATTAAATGAGTACTTTTGGGTAGAGAGGGATAATTTAAGAATGAATAGAGAGGGATAATTAATTAAGGGAATACGTGCGTAGAAAAAAAAGTTTATTAATATATAAGGGATATTTTTGGGGAGGATATATCTACTGTGGTTGTGGTTGTTGACTTGATTGAAGATGGATGGGCTGTTGATTGAAGTGGTTGTTGTTGTTGTTGTTGTTGTGGTTATTGATTGAAGTGGTTGGAGCTGATAGTTGTATTTATTACGTATAGCGTACGATTGTATATAATATATATTATTATATTATGATATATAGTTGCAATATGAACAGAAATGAAAATACACGATCCGAAATATTAATAAGAAAATTAATAATGTTAACAATTATATTATTATAATATATGAAAAAATATGTTTTCATTTTTTGGTGTGTCTCGACGTCTTGTTCGTTCGATCGATACGACGAAAGTCGTCGATGCAGCTTTTGGTAGACGGGGGGGTTCACGATGTCGGGCAGCAGTGGGAAACAACATACATATACCGGTCAGTGCGGGATATTTACAATTTGTGGTATGGGATCGCACAGTGTGGGGTTAGCTGATCAGAATAAATCGGGGGGAACGACACAGGACGGCCAACAAGTGTATATTGTTAATACTGTTACAAATTTTGCAACGTTACATGGTATTTTATGATAACTAAATTTTAAGATAGCTTAGATATTTGAAAATTTTATTTGATATATAGGTAGGTACTATATATAAATGATAAATAATATTATAGTATAAGTACTCGTATACAATTAATTATTTCATTTCCTTTTACAATACATTTAATTTAAGAATAAATATAATAGCAATAGTATTAGAGTTTAGATGTTATCTAATTAATAAATAATAAATTAATAAGACACAAATAAAAATCAATATTTTATCATTTCAATATTCGATTTTTTTTTTTTTACATTTTTGCATTAAATTTATAATATAATATGTATAATACATTTATATGTAAAGTATTAATTATAAATTATCTTACGTGGAGTAGTTGGCATGTTAATACCTAATTCCCCAAAATTAATATATATGAAATAAAATGAACTTATTTTATTAAACATTATTATTCAGGCACATACACACGAGCGAACAAAAATAACGAATATTCACGATCGTTTGTTAGCTCACTTGAATGCGAATGTGCACGCATGAGGATTCGGACGAATTATATTTATTCGTGTGGAACTGTGGACACAAAAAGTATGTGTGACGCACAAAATATACTATGCGTAGTTGTTCGGGCCAATTCCAGAGTCGAGTACAGTTGTTAACATACTTTAGTTTCGAATCGTGGTTTAAACACACAGAAAAAAAAAATACTTATTTAACAGTATTAACAATTTTTTTCAAGTTAGAATTATGAGTGATCATTTTCAAGTTTCAATTAAATTCAATCATTCTTTGTCTATTTTCAAATAGGTAATAAAAAAAATGTAAAAAGTTAAATACTTATTTTATTATAACGCATGTCTGAATAAATTTACCGTTCAAACGCGACATGAATGCTTGCGGTAATCCTTTGAGCATGACTGAAAAACCGACAGTGATCGGCTTGCCATACGAGTCTATTCCACCTATTCAGCGAACGCTCTCGAACTATTGCGAATGCTCGTGAACATGGTCTACACGGTCGCATGGCGGGTCGCATACGAACGTTCGTTATTTTTGTTCGCTCGTGTATTAATTTAAAAATTTAACGGATAGGATACAAATTTGAAAAAAATAATAATGGATAATTATTACATTATAATTATGATTTGAAAGTTATATCATCTCTGTATTAAACTAGATATTTCAGAAGCTTAAAAATAAAACAATAAACAAACTAAATACACATAAATAATCTATTAAGCCGCGTACACACGAGCGAACAAAAATGACGAATGTTCGTGTGCCACCATGCAGCCGTGTGGACGACGTTCGAGAACATTCACAAGAGTTCGAGAACATTCGCTGAATAGGTCGAATAGACTTGCGAGCCAATCATTGTCGGTTTTTCTGTCATGCTCAAAGGATCACCGCGAGCATTCGTGTTATCGTTTGGACGGTATTAATTAACGTGCGTTTAAAATGACATTCTCGTAAAATTTTGAAAATGAAAACTGTGTACATCAGACTGGATACTATTTAACAAATTAGCTCCTCTATTTTCATTATTTATGTAAAGTTTTGAACTCCAAAAGCGTCTTTTACGTCGAACTTTTTTTTCTTTCATTTTCATAAGTTCATGTATTACAATAAATGCTGCATTTGTAACTTGTAAATGATTACTCATAATTCTTTTGCCGTTTAATAAAATAAAATAAAATAATTTACTGTCATTTAACTTGAAAAAAATCACGTTTCGATTTAAAGTAGGTATGTTAATAACACTGTACTCGACTCTGGAACGGGCCCGAACACTACGCATAGTATAATTTGTGGGTCACACATACTTTTTGCGTCCACACGAAGAAACAGGATTTGTCCGAATACTCATGCGTGCTTATTCGCATTCGAGTGAGCTCACGAACATTCGTGAGCATTCGTCATTTTTGTTCGCTCGTGTGTACGCTGCTTTATATTATTGACGCTCACTGCGCAAAAACGTCGAACAGCTTATTAAAATATATAACTGACCCGTGATTAGTATTACTAATTAACGAGGGGAGTAATAAACAATGATAAATTATCACTTCCGAATAGTGATTTTTAGCTCAATTCATACAGATATATTATATAGGTTGTAGGTACATAAGTTTTAATGATTTTAATTATCTATAATACTCGTATATAGGTATAATACGAATGTAGGAAATTAGGGCATTTTATACATTGACCGAACATTTTGGTTAATATAAAAAATGTTAAAATGCATTTTTACATAAAAACTAAAATATTAATTAGGTAGGTACATTTTATCAATTATTTACAAGCAAAGTATAATTTACATACAAACTCTTGAGGACAATAAATGATGGAATTTAATTTTAACATAATTTTATGTAGGTAAAAATATTAAATTTGTAGTCAATATAAGGAAATATTCTTTTTTCTAAATTACATGTTCGAATGATTACTTTTACTTATACATTAGTTGGGTAATGATTTATAGTTTATAAAAGTGGCACTACGTTTATAATCTACTATTGATTAAATAATAAATAATTGAGGAATTATACCCATTGCCCCATTCCTACTTTGCCATAACATATATAAAACTTAATACAATTTTAAATCTCTATAAATATAAATACTACTAGTTATTAATTTTTAAAAATGTAGGTACCTAGTAGTTAAACTTTCCTTTAACAAAACCATACCCAATAGTTCATGTTATCAAAATATTTTCTATCAAAAAAGTATCTTAAAAAAATAATTATTAAAAATAGTACACAAAATCGTTTCACTTAAAATGAAAAATCACATTATTTTTATTTTACCAGTCCATTAAATAGTAAACAGTAAAGAGATATTAAGTAGAGATACTTTTTTTTTTAAAATATTACTTATATTAAAACAATTTGTTATACCTACATATTGAACGTTCAAACAGGTATTATAAGTAATAAATTAACAGTAATTTATACATAAATTACTTAGTAAGAATTATTCAATATTTATCAGTTATAATTGGACCAAAAATTACAATAACTTACTACGACAAAAACAAAATATATTAGGTGATGAAAATGATGCTAAGAAATAGATACAAAAAATTATTATTTTTATAT
>JAIUCT010000016.1:7416453-7471189 GCA_021307375.1 Tetraneura akinire | reverse complement strand
GGGTTTTATGATAAATTATTTATATTGAACGGAGAGACTAATAAATGTAAAAATTTTAATCAATACATTTATTTTCTGATGAACTTTGATCAAAATCGTTTTGACGAATGTAATAATTTATCATTTCATTCAAATTTTAATCAAAATTTAACACTATCCTCTTTACACATGTATCCATTCCATACCAATATCCCTTCTTTTGCTTTTTAATTTTCTTACTGATTTTATATTCTTAATAGTGGTACTTTAATTAGTAATATGGATTTAGTGAAGTGGAGTCCCATAATTTTGAACTGTACTTAATTGAGCTTTTCAGTCTGACGTACCAGATTATTCTCTGGTATAACAGCCCAAATACGTAAAGGAAATAACGTGTTGTAATTCTAAAAACCAATTTAAAAAAAAAATTATATTGGAACTAAGAAAAATGAAATAAACACAGAAATGGATTAAGGATCGAAATATTAAATATACTACATCTGTTAAATTTCATTGTTTAACAATATAAATTAATTAGGTATTAAAATATAAGTTGCTAATCTTAGCACTGGGAGCACTAGATGGCCTTTGAAACAGTGGAAACGATAACAGTAAGTTAGGGAACTACGTTATGTGATATAATGGTCCAGAAAACAGAAAATATAAACTTGAAATTTCTAATTGATAACGTAATTTTATCAAATAAACAATGATTCATTAATTATCAACTTTACTATATAGGAATAAAATATGTACAAATTTATAACATTATTTTACTTATAATGATTTATTGAACTATTCCAATAAGGACCAATTAACTACACAAAAATTGTCTTTTATGAAGAATTATAAAATGTTTATCAGTCATAAATATTATGACTATATACCTGGAAATACAATATGTATAATGATTGTAATGATATGCATTGTATTTATGATCATTCTAAATAACTTAATAAACGAAGTAAAATAAGAAGAAAATCTTATCATCTTCGGAAATTTTAATGCTAGGGTAGGTGAAGAAAGAGAATTATATATAGTTGGAAAATATGGACTGGGATTAAGGAACACAAGAGTTCATACACTTATTGAATTTTGTACAAAACATAAATTATCAATAAGACAATAACAAATACACACTTTCAACATCAGAAAAGAAGACGTTATACTTGGAAAACTCTTAAGATATAGGAAGGTTTTAAATAGATTACATACGAGTTAGGGAAAGATCTAAAAATCAAGTGAAAAAAGCAGGAACGATCCTGGTGCAGATATAGATAGTCACCATAATGTCGTATTGAAGCACTGTAATCTTCAATTTAAGAATTAACAAAAAAAGGAAAGAAATCACTACAAGTGACCAACTTCAGAAATGAGTCTGTCAAAAAAATATATAGAGAAAATACTAACAAAGCTTTAAGAGAATGCAACTTGTCACAAAAATCAAACGATGTGGATAACAAGTGGAATAACATTAAAAAGTGCCTATAAAAGACTGCGGAAGAGGTGCTGGGAGAAAGAAAACAGCCACTAGGAATGAATGGATAACCAACAACAAATAAGATATAATAAATAAAAGAAGGAAGTATAAGAATGTGACGGACCAACGAGGCATGGAAAAATATAGAAGTCCTAGGAATTCGATAAACAGACAATGTAGAAAAAGTAATGAAGTATTTTTGGTTAGTATTTGTATAGATGTAAACGAGCAGCTGCAGTTGGGGAAAATGAACAAAGCATATGAAATGGTTAAAATCTTCTTCGGATACAGGAAAATAAAACTGAAATGCATCAAAGGGAAAAGTGGTGAGATTCTGTTTGAAGGGTCGGAAACAGCAAATTGTTGGAAAGAATACTTAATACACCTATACAGCGAGGAAGAAGATCAAGACACACAAGGAAATGAAGATCAAGAAGAAGAAGAAGAAGAAGAAGAAGAAGAAGAAGAAGAAGAAGAAGAAGAAGAAGAAGAAGAAGAAGAAGAAGAAGAAGAAGAAGAAGAAGAAGAAGAAGAAGATCAACTTTACTCAGAAGGCAAACAACGATTCATAATGAAGGAAGAATTAGAAAAAGATTTAAATGAGTCAAAAGACAGGAAAGCACCGGGGGTAGATGATATCCCAGTCGAATTTATAAAGAACAATGTAGAAAACAGCATGATTATGCAATATGAACTAGTCTGTAGAATATATGATACTGGGAAAATTCCACAAGACTTTACAAAATGCGTATTAGTGCTAATACCAAAAAAAGTAAGAGCAAATACGTGCGAACATTGAGCTTACTCACACATGTATCAAAAATTCTTACACTTCAATACTACAGTACAATTACTGAGACGAATAGAAAATGCTGAGAGATAGTTTATTAACAAAAGACCAATTTGGGTCTAGGAAACAAAGGGGCACAAAAGAAGCTATACTTGCATTTAGGCATGTCATTGATAAACAAAATAGGAAAAGCAAACCAACGTTTATAGCATTTGTAGACTTAGAAAAAGAGTTTGACAATGCAAAATGGAAATCATTATCTCAGACTTTGGAGAAAAGATAGAAGAATATAAAATTATCTACAAGAACGAGACAGGAGTAATACGCTACGGAGACAGTCAGGAAATAGCAGAAATTAAAAAAGGCGTAAAGCGGGATGTTCATTATCCCCTATTCAATCTTAATGTACGTGAATCAATTAACTGAGCGAGGGAAATAATAAAAGAAGAAATAAAAATTCAAGGTGAAAATATAGATATGTTCGCTGATGACATTGCGATGTTAGCTATAAATGAAGAAGAATTACAAAACATTCTAACAATCATGAACAGCATATTCAGGGAGGAATATAACATGAAAATAAATAAGTCAAAAACTAAAATCCTCTTCTGAAGTAGAAAGGAAGCAGCTAAGCCGGATATAAAATTAGATGGGGATACACTTGAAGTAGTTGATGAATATAACTAATTGGGAAGTGCAATAACAAATGATGGAGGATGCGCCAAAAAAATAAGGTACAGATTACAACAGGCACGATGTACTTTTCAAAAAAAGAAGGGATTACTTACTTCTAGAAATATTGATTAATAATTAAGGAAAAATCCACTAAAGACATATGTTTGGAGCGTGGCACTTTATGGTAGTCAGAGGTGGACAATAAGAATAGCTGAGGAAAAGAAAATACTCGCATTTGAAGTATGGTGCTATAGGAGGTTTCTTAAAATAAGTCGGGAAGACCATATAATAAATGAGGAAGTTCTTCCGTAAATTCCTAAAGATAACTCATTGGACATACATTGAGACATAACAACCTACTAGGTAGAATAATATAAGGGTCCATAGAAGGGAAGAATAGCCAAGGAAGACCACCACTAGAATACATAAGCCAATTAATCGAGGATCTAGGGTGCATAACATACTTTAAATAAAAGCAAAAAACGTAGAAGCGTGATGATTGGGGGAATAATGCAAACCAGCCTCAGGGTTGTTAACAAAGAAAAAAAAAATAATCATTGAAGGGTTTAAAGCACTAATTGGTTGGAAATTATATAATTATTTTATTTACACGAGATATTTAGTGATAATGCAGTATCTATGAATCATAATCTTTACCACATGAAAATACTAAATAATAAATAACACGTACTTATCAAGGAAGTATCATTTTGATACGGGCGACATGAGGAATAATAGTCAAATTAACCATGTTATTATAAACTATGGTGACTATACGGCCTGTTTTATACAGAATTTTCCTTTATTTCGGTTTTGTGTTGTGTTATCCTAACCAACTTCTCTCAAGACACTTTTTGTCCCGTAATTTCAAGCTCGCCCATATTAATCCCGTTTTTTATCTTACTATTATTTTATAACTTTAAAAAACATTAGAAATGACATTATTGAATAGAATAATATAAGAATCAAGAATTTTTAATTGTATATTGTTTTTACCATTATTATTGTTTCATCACATTGTTGTCGGCGATGTAAACCGTTATTATACATATATTTATAGTTATATTTACTGACCGTATGTTTTTCAAAATAATATTTTTATGTGTTTAATTTAATCTTTAATGGTTTAAAAATTTAATTTTTAGATTAAAAAACAATAAAAAAATATATATATAATAAATACTTATTAATTTAAAAATATTATGGAAAATTTATATTTTTATCTTGTATTTCATTTTTTTAAATATTAATACTCTATTATAAACAAAAGACATCAAAACTTTTGATAAATTGGAGATCAAAAATAAAAATGAAAATGTCTTTTATGAAAAATAACGAAGGTCCTCAAAAAAAAAAAAAAAATTATCAATAAAAAATAAAAAATAGATTTATAAAAAATGAAATCTAAACACATATTATTGAGACTAATTTATTCATCAATCTTTTTTTAGTTCCCATTTAAAAATATTTCATATTTTCGACAACGAAATTTTGTATTTTGTCGAAACAAAATGTCCAACCATTTATTATTTTCCACAATTCATGTTGATATTTTCGTTTTTTCATATACTAATATTATTTTTCCTTTTAATTCAATATTATTGAAATTATTGCTAAATTATGGTAAATAAAGGTTTCAAAAGAAATTTTTAATTAGATATGAATATAATGTATTAAAAATCTGATATCTTACTAATTTCTGGTCTATCTATAACGAAAATCATAATTATAAAAATAATAATATTATATTTTATATAAGAAAAATACTATGAATTAAAACTTATATTTAATATTTTTAATGTTTATAGATATTAGATAACAGTTATATTTATAATTTATTCAGTTCTATGACGTTTCAGGACGGTAATATTAGTCATTTCCTTTCTAATGTATTGAATAAATTGTAACCTTATTATTAAATTTAATAATTAAGAAGTAATAATTACAAAATTATAATTTCTTTATTGTTTTATATTCTCAGCGAAGCGAAGATTGTAGTGGTTTTACAAATCATTCTTTTTTCTTTTATATTCTGAGCGAAACAAATACCATTAACACCACTATTCTTCATGAAATCGTCATGAACATCCATCGTAAGTGTCCAAGATTACTATCATCACGCATAAGTCCGCCAGCGACACGAGTCGTGTGTGAAGCCACCTGCGGACTTCGAGAATATTGTCAATTTGTCATTACCACCGTCGTTACCATCTTCAATCTATTGTAGTTTTTAAATGTGTCCTGTGTGTTTAGTCTAAGTTTTCGTACATATAATATAGTAGGTAGGTTATTGTACTATTGTACAATTTTGTGGCCATTGCACCAGTGAACCGATCACACAATTTTCCGCTCACATTCCGTAATCGTCGTGTGTGTGTGAAAATTCTACAATAATATTTAGCCCATTAATGCCAGTTACCAAATGCACTCCTAACTAGTAAAAGAAGTAACCTATCAAACCCCGAAAATTATTTATATTCATTGGTGGTCTTCGTTATTTTTATTATTTATTTTTTTATTTTTATTGTGAGTTATTAGATTCTCTGGTCCTTCGATAATTAGATAATAAAACTTTGAATATTTCGTAAAATTCTCGTTTTTATGTTTATAATGTGTGACAGTTTTGGGTTTTAAGGTCTAAATATAATTGTACTTAACTATATTCACATATTACTTAACATGATATCCCATATTATCAAATTATTATTTTATTATTTAAGCTCAAATTATTTTTTTAGCTGTTTAAAGTTGATATATTTGTTGTAATCGAAAATCTTAGAATCCATAAGTGTTTTTCTTATTATTTCTGAATAATTTTCCAATAAAAATTAATAAAAACAATTTTATTGAAGTATAATGATATATATCTTAACGTAATTCCAAAATATTAGGAAAATATTAATACTCAATTTATTTTTTTTATAGTTGTTTAAAGTTGATAATTCAGTAAAATCAATATTTTTATATGGATTTTCAAATAATTATATTTCAATATTTTACTACAATGTTATATAAAATTGACAAAAGTTTTTTTTTTAAAATATTGACAGTTTTATTGAAGCTGAAATACATTGTATTTAACTCAGTTCCAATTAATTTTCAATAGTGCATTTAAGATTTTTTTTTGTAGCTGTTTAAATTATAAAAAGTAATTGAATGGATACAAGTGTGGAATTGATACAGGTGTAAAGAGGATAGTGTGGAATTTAGATTAATATATGAATGCAATAATAAATCATTAAATTTGTAAAACGATTCTGAGAAAAGTACTATCAAATTTAGTTATTTAGGTGACTTATTTATGGGTTTTATGATAAATTATTTATATTTAACATAGTGACTGATGATTGTAAAAATTTTGATCGGTACATATTATATTATTTGATAAACTTCGATCAAAATCATTTTCACAAGTGTAATGAGTTGTCATTGCATTCAAATGTTAATTAAAATTCAACACTATCCTTATTACACCTGTATATCTTCCACAACAGTATCCTTTCTCTTTTTTAAATTATATTTTATATAATATATTGAACTAACAAATTATATTTTGCCTTACCATAATACATCATTTTTACGTATTCATTACAGAGCTCTTTTTTTTTTATTCTACTTGTACCTAAATTTATTAACAATTATAATTATTAAAAACATTGTCATACAAACAACGAAGGAAGAATATAAATCGTCCATCCATTATATTTTTTCACCTGGCATGTAAAAAATCGGTAATCGTTCGTCCATTGACATCACCAATATATTTTTATACATAATTAGGTTCCAATATCAATTAGTTCGTATAAAATACCCGTGGTCATTTATAATAATTAATAATATTAGTAAATTGTACAAATATGTAACGGGGACAGAACAGAGCAGATCGGGATATTCATGACACGATCGACGAGTGAACACGAAAAACGCCGTTCTCACGCATACCCCGCTTAGTGTTTCGCTCGTCATCCTAACCATAATACGAATATTTCGAGATCGTTGAACCAGTGACTATGAACCACCAGGGAGCGCTGACATTGAGCAGAGAGACACATCATCGATCTATCAGAGAACACTGACACCGAGCGCTCGACGGGTGATCACGGCGACAGTTCGGCACACCTTATCCATAGTGAATCACCCACCTCGAACTTGGAATCAGTGCGGCGGACTTCCGAAGCCAGTGACTTCATCACTTACCGCCTATAGTCGCGGCAACGAAAAGTGGCCGGTGCCCGTCGCGATTCTAGCGGCCATTTCCACTCAGGGGTTCGTCATACTTCCAAAACTAATTGCCGCGTTTTTTTTAAATTAATTTATTAACATGGTATATTATATTCATTTATTATTATACGAAAAATTATTAGTATAAAGCATTATTTCAATACATATATTATACATACAATTTATTAATTGTTAATAATAATTGCAAAACAACACACCATCTGTTACAAATGTCTGTAGCATAATGCGCAAAAATACAAAATCAACAGCCGTATACACTATACTATACACGTGTACGATTCGTCCATAATACATTCCATTTCTCCAGGTGTTGAATACCAGTTTTAGATCTAAATTATCTAAATTATGAATTGAATAAGAGACCGTGTAACAAAAAAAAAAAAAATACATGCCGTGCGCCTATTGTAAAACATCACGGCGCGCGGCGGCGCGGTGCAGTTTGAGAACCCACGGCTAATCACCGGTATATGGCAGGCGGGTCTCGGGGATCACCGGCCACTTTTCGTTGCCGCGACTATAGTTGGGTTTAGTCTTCCTCCAAAAACCTCCACCGTCTAGTTGGGTTGGTCTCATATTTCCTAATTTCCGTGACCAACAATCACATTCCTTCCACAGGGTGTAGGCTGGGGAACCCACATAGTTGTGTGGCGGTTTTTAGGGAATCTGGGGCCTCACTAGGTGCATATTGTAATTACTCGACCCCCCGGACAATTCCCATCCGGTTTCTGTATATATATATATATATTATATATTTTAACTTTAATATACTATATTGTGTAAATATGAAATAAACTAAAACTGAAACCGAAACTTGGTGTTCAAATTATTAAGGAATCGCGTCGTCCATCAGACATACCTTTTCAATTATTATACTATATTATTGTTGTTATTTCAATCACATATTTCAATCATATTAGTTATTAATAATATTTGTTGTTTATTTTAATAATATTACATAATCAATTTACCTTCATTTTGATACTTATTCACTGATATAAATACATATAATTTAGATACATATTAATCAATTATGTGTTAAGAAATTAATAATAATAATTACTAATTATATGAAAATGTAAAAAAAAAATTAAACTTACATTTTAAATCTTGAATATAATATATAATAATTAATTACTAAATTATATTCTCTTAATTAGAAATTCAATTTTGACTTTAATCATAATATAACAAAATTATTGAATTTTTATATTATAAAATTATAAAAATTTTTTATTCATTTTATTAATAAAAGCTAGTATTTTTGCAACTTTCTAATAATTAATTTATTAAATAATAATAATAATAATGATAATGATGATGATGATGATGGTGGTGGTGATGATGATGATGATGATGATGATGATAATATTAATAATAATAATGAAAAAATCCATAAAAGAAATACAAATTTAATACATAGTTTCTTTCATTTTTTTTACTTACTCTTCTCTATTCGCACATAAAATACTAGTTCCTCTAATAAACATAATAAAATAGATATAATTAACATAATATTAAAAGAATAATTTTTAAACTATATTAGTATAAGTTAATGCACCTATTTATATCTTAGATCATGTTAACATCTTTATGTTATAATAGATAAACCCATACTTTGTAGCCCATTAAATTTCAAAGTCGATATAAGACTATCAAGTCTATATTATAATATAATAATGGTTAGAAAATGTATCTTATAAAGTTACAATAATGCTACATGGCAAACATTATTATTAAATTGATAGAAGTAGTTAATATTTGATGCAACATTATTATATTTGATATTATTATATTAAATAAAAATGAAATATAAATGTGAATTAATAATAAATATAAATTCAAATTCAAATGAAATGATACATTATAGTCTGTATAATATATGAATCATATAAATTAAATATTTCAATATACAACAACACTTAAAAGTAAAATTAATTTTAGATAAATTCTTCAATATAAAATACGTTTTTAGTAATACATTTTATATTTTATAATAGTATTTATTAATAGTACACATAAAAATATTTCAAACTTACTTTTACATTCTGGAATATATATTATTATTTGTTATTAATCATATTAATAATTATAGTTATTTTATTAAATAATAACTGCTGTGATACTGCAGTGGAAAAAATACAGGTCTAAATAGGATAGTTTTGAATTTCTTTAGATAATATATGTATATATTGTTGAAGTATTAAATTGCGGGTAATATATTTAAATACATAAAAACCCAAATCCGCAAAAAGTTTACTTTTATTTAAGCAAATAAATAAAAGTAAATTTTTTCTGTATTTGGGTTTTTATTTATTTAAAAGATAATACTCGCATATGTATTGATTAAAATTTATACATTTATTAATTTTTACGTTCAAAATAGTTTTCCATAAAACCCTTAAATAGCGCCATAATATTCAAATTTGGAAATAAATTAAGTAATATATATTTCAGTTTCAACAAAATTTTCAAAATTTTTATCACTTTTATTTAATATCATTGCAAAAAATTAAAACATAATAAGAAGAATCTACATAATTGTTTAAAATATCGATTTTACATAAATTTTTCTAGACTTTTCTAATATTTTGAATGTACGTTAAATAATATGTATGTATGCTTCAATAAAATGTTTATAAATTTAATTTAACATCATTGTAAAATATCGAGAAAAATAGTAAACGTAAAATGACTTATAGAATATACCAACTACGTCCACTTTCCAACTTGAAGCATATAATATTTGTAAAAATAAGAGCAATATAAAAATATATATTTTTAAAAAAAAAATACGCATTTTAAAACGAATACACGCTTCGTTCAAAATCTAAAATATAGCATTTTATTCTAGTGATAGTTCCTAAACTATCATAGGTGCTCTAGATTGAGCAAGAAACTTATTTCTATAACTGGGTGAAAGAAAACATAATGATGAAAGCCAGTTGTTCGTTCACGTTTATCGCGTTCATCGGACAAGCCGACAAAAGAAAGACAATGAATCGTCGATAAAGTATAGGTACCCACATTGTTACCCACATTGACATCCGTTGTAAGGATTGAGTTAATTATGGAAAATCATTAATAAGGTTTACATAAATAAATACATTGTTATACAGATTATTCAAAATGATTCATCCGATTTCAAATGCTTATATATTTAAGATTCTGAGCGAAGCGATTATTATTAATTATTAAGACACTTTTACTACCCGAAATAATGCTCCAATTTGAACGAATAGCATATTATGTTTCCAGGTAAAAAGTGAATTATATATAAAATAGTTGGTACTATATTTAGGTCATTTTTAAAACTTCTCAAAATTGACTTATGGATTAAAAAAAACGACGAAAAAACGACGGAAAAACGGCATTTTCCACGAAAACTGAAATTTCGACGAAATCCATTTCCATGTTTCCGGATAACTCGGGCAATTTTTAAGTTAGTGACATTACAACTTTATTAGGTATTAACATAAGTGCTATATATATGCAGTAAAATTTTGCAACCGTTACCTTTATTGTTCTACAAAATACAAGACTTTAATTATTTCGTAAAATTCTCGTTTTAATGTACATAATCATAATGTTTGATAAAATTGGCTATTTTGAGCATTAAGATCTGAAAATATACTGAAGTATATATACATATAACTTAACATCATACCAAAATATTAAAAAAATCCCTAGTCTCAATTTTTCATTATATCTGTTTATAATTGATATTTTTAGTTTAAACGGAAATCTTAGAATCCATACTAATATTCTTCCTATTATTTCTCAATACTTTTAATACAAAAATGAATGGAAAAGCTAAAAATTTTTGATAAATTTTTAAAATTTTAGTGAAGCATACTGACATAAATATTAACATAATTCCAAAATATTTGGAAAATCTCAATACTCAATTTGTTTTTATAGTGTTTAAATTTGATATTTTAGTAAAGTTATTTATATTAAATGTAGTAACTAATAAATGTAAAAAATTTAATCGCTAAATATATCTGATGAACTTCGCTCAGAATCTTTTTTCGAATGTAGTGATTTATCATCACTTTCAAATAGTAATCAAAATTCAACACTATCCTCTTTAGGCGTTAGGTGATTTGCGTCCCATTTCCATAAAACTAGGTGAATTGCCTCCTTGTTGTAGTTTAGTACTAGATGAATTGCGTCCCTGTTATATTTTAATACTTGGTGAATTGCATCTAATTTTCGGCCCATTAGCATTATCCAGAAGACACCACGAGGCCATATAGGTTTTATTTAAAAAAAAAAAAAAAATAGTAAAATTATTAATAGGTTTGTACTATGTATTATATAATATTTAATTTTTTTTTCTCGAATATAATTTTCTTTTTTGATAATTTGACGCGATATTCTTTGTTCATTACTACGTATTTTTATGTATGATTCGGATTGACCGACGGAAGACTAGTTGTCAACTGTATAATATGTTGGGAAATTTGAAATCACAAATATTGTTTATTGAATTGTATATAATGTATATTGCGAATTATATGTTATCAAAATTATTATCGCAAACGGTTCAATATAAATATAAAAATATACTCGGTCCGATTCTAAATACGCGAATGCACAAGCATCCGATGTACATTATAATAATATTGATGATCCTCTTCTTCTTCTTCTACTTCGCCTTCTCTCACGACTATTAGGGGTCGGAAACCTTAGTCCTATGCCTCCACTTAACTTTATCTTCCGATTCACTTACACACACTTTCCTCATATCCCTTGCCATCACATTCCCCCACCTCAGTTTCGGTCTCCCTCACCCCTTCTTTCCATCAACATACATTTCCTTTACCAATCTTACTGCCTCTGTCTCTTCCTTTCTTAATACATGCCCGAGCCATCACAATCTAATCTCCCTCATCTTTTCCACTATCGAATCTACTCCTACACTACCTCTTATTTACTCATTCCTAATTTTCCTAATTTTGTTTTCTCTAGTCACTCCAATCATCTACCTTAACATTCTCATCTCTACTACACTCATTCTTTGTTCCATCTTCCTATCTACTGCCCAACATTCCGTTCCATACATCACTGCAGGCCTCAATACTAACCAGAGGCTTCCCTCCACTTCACCCAACCACACTTGATCATATGCTTCATATCCTCTTCAAAGCCCCCATTTTTTAGCACAACTTATCCTAAATATTTAAACCTCTTAACCTCTTTCACTACATCCTCATTCAACATTATTTCATGAGCTATCCTATTCCCTACGATTTCCTTTTATTCGAAATCATACTCTATATATTCTGATTTATCCCTACTTATCCTTAGACCTCAACTTTTAAGAGCTTCCCTCCACTCCTCAAGTCTCCCATTTACTTCTTCAGGGCTCTCTCCTTTTAGAACTATATCATCTGCAAACAGCATTCCACTCTACTTGATTGATTGCCTCCCTTGGAAATTCTTCATTCAATAATCCCTCAGAGTACTCTTTCTATCTCCTCATCACTTCCGTTTTCTTCGTTAACGCCCTCCTATCTTCATTTTTTACACACCAAACGTTTTTATGATCCCTAGATTGTTTCTCTCTACTCTTAGCAAGCCTGTACACCTCTTTTTCCCCTTCTTTTGTATATAACTTCTCATACAACTCATCATATTTCCCTAATTTAGCTTTACTCACTGCACTCATTGCTACTTTAGATAAACTTTTATACTCTATCCAATCCACCCTTTCCCTGGTTTTCTGTCATTTCTTAAGCTGTATGTTTTTCTTTAATATTATTTTTTGCATTTCTTCTGCCCACCACTATGTCTGCTTATCCTCTGGCATACTAACTACAATCTCGCCAACGACTTCCTTATCAATCCTCTTAACACCCACATTTCATTTATATTACCTCCCATGTTCCACACCCCTAACTCAGCCAGCTTTCCTGTAAATACTTTTTCATTCTCACCCGTTAATTTCCACCACCTAAAGGCTCGGGCACACAGAAAGCGGTCTGCCGCGGCTGTTGGTGATCTGGTGACGCCACATACCATGCGTTTGTTTCATAAGCGGTCTTGTCTAAAAAAATGATATTTACCAGTGACGATATCCACCTGCGGTTGTAGTCATATAGTTACAAATCAACGATATTTTTCAGTGTTATTTTCATTATATTATTATTTATTTAATATGTCAAGTTCTGACAAAGAGCAACTTCTTCTTCTACTTGCCCTTCAAAATAAAAGAAAAAGACGATGTTGGGTACATGAAATAAATACGAAAAGAAAAGCATTTGGCGAATACCATCGTCTTTGTATTGAACTTCAATCACATGAAGATCGTTTTTTTCAATATTTTCGCAATATTTTTGTAATATTTAACTGTGCAGCGCTACTGACGGGAGCGTCACATTAGTTTCATACCAGAATAATTAACGAAAACACATAATTTCAAATGCGTTGTTACCGTAACCGCCGCGCCGTACAACAGCTATAGACCACGTCACGTACACATGACACACGCACGCGGCGATCAGTGCATATACGACAAACGTAACTGAAGAGGTGGTTGAGTGTAGTAGGGAAACGGATGGGCGTGACTTGACCGTCGCCGACGAAAACAGAGCGCCGCCAAGGTGCCTTCTTAACGTGAATAGAGTATAGAGAAGAGCTGCCCGCTAGGTTATTTTTTTACATGGGCATGGGCTACCGAGGGTGTATTATAATCCCCAATCCACTGGGATGATATTATATATTCAAAAATAAAGTAATATAATATATATATTTTTTTATATTATAATATTAACAAATAATAAAATAAAAAAGTAATTGACTGCTTTATTAATTTTACATGATAAAGGTTTATGTTTTCAACCATGAAAAAAATTAAATTATTTTACTCTTTTTCATACGTTTTTTTTTTTTTTTTTTTTTTTTTTTGTTATTTGAATTTTCCTTTTTTTATTATACATTATGTTTTACTAGTGCAAAATAAAAAATCCTTATTTATAGTTTAAGTATTGACTTGTGGATAATATACTAAATATATTTTTATATAGCGCTTATTATTAAGTTTATTCACGGGCTAGACTGTGTTATAACATGTTGCCTCCTCCAAAATTGAATGCGAGAACCGCCACTGACAAGAAGAAACATAGGTATACGATTTAAGGAACACATCAGAAGTATGAAGAATCAGGAAACAGATAAGTCTACACTAACACTTTTTAGAATTTAACCATAATATTAACACAATCAAATTATTAAAACAAGTCACAAATAATCAGGAACTAAATATAAGAGAAGCTATTGAAATGTCAAAAAATAAAAATAATCTGTTAAATTGGGATTTAAATCCATTACAAAATAACTTGTTAAAACTGTTACCATAATAATTAATAATAGAATAACCGGCTTCGTATGACGACTCATCGTGTGATGACGTCATGCACGGGAATATACACTATATAACGGACATGTATTATACACGCATAGAAGATAGAACGGTCAGTCTGTGTTTTACTGTTTTGCACTGATGATGGCAACTTTGTTACCGAAATACGTATTTGCTTAAAATAAAAGTAAATTTTTTGTGGATTTGGGTTTTTATTTATTTAAAAGATCCTTCCCAGTCTATGAATTAATTGTTAAAAATTGTATAAATTATTTTTGATTAATATAAAGAAATGACTTATTTATTAGGGATTTTTCTATAAACTTTATTAATAATATATAAATAATAATAACCTTTATAATGATGTTATTATATTAGAATATAAAAAGTTTTTTGAAATTTATCCAACGTTGATTGGATATATCGCGACTTGACTGGTCACTTTACAATTTTCCCCGGAACATCGGAATTTGTCCGAGTTTCGGAAATTACCCATAAAATATAATATATATTATCTTAAAATTATGAAAGTTTTTCAATATTATTTTCATTATTTTTAATAATAAATTAATATCACATTGTTGATATATTTCGGAATTCTGACTATCAAACTGATCATTAAATAATTTTTGATAATTATCATTATAAATTATCAAAAATATTATTTTCAGAAATGAACTATACCTACTATATATCTACTTATACTAGGTTAACAAAATTTAATATAAAATAATTTTACCTTGCATGATTTCTGTAAAAACATAAGTAATTTTTAATTTTTGATCTAAATTAATTATCAATGAAAATGAATATAATTATATTATACCAGGGTTGGCATATATTATACTATATATTATACGTATTATACATAGAGATAAAACTAGGTGATGTAGAGTATACAATTTTAATCATTTAACTACTAAATTAAATATTTTAAATATTTTTTATATTGTTATGCAAGATTCCAGTCTAATTATTTTTTAGATTCTGAACGAATTTTTTTTTTTTGTAAAACACCGTAGTTTGATTAACTACCCGGAATAATGCTCCAATAATCACGAGCATATGTTTCCGATAGAAAAGTGGATGTAGTTGGTACTTTATTTCGAATTTCTCAAAATTGACCCTAAGCGGGAGAAAAAACTACGAAAACATCACGAAAACTATAATTTTGACGAATTCAATTTCAATATTTGACGATAACTCGGACAATTTTGAAGATAGAGACTTGAAAATTTTATATGATATTCACATAGGTATTATATATACGTGATAAAATTTTAGAATCACTAGATTAATTTTTCTATAAAATATAGAACTTTGAATATTTTGTAAAATTCTCGTTTTTATGCATATAGTGTTTGGTAAAATTAGCAATTTTTGGTATTAAGGTCTGAAAATGTTACTAAAGTATACTTATATATTACTGAACATTAATTAAGAATATAAGAAAAATTCCTAGTCTTATTTTTTTTTTATTGTTGTTTAAAGTTGATATTTTTAATCAGTGCTCGAATTGGGAAAAATTAGTAGAAGAACCTAACAATTAAAAAACTGCGTTCCAAGTGAAAAATTTTTAACACAAATCCGGGGGGGGCTTTCCCCCCCCCCACAACGACAAAGCTGATATTTAAAAAAAAACTTCAATTTACCTACAAACATATAAATTTCAAATATAATCCATGTATGTGATTGCGAATTAATGTTCTCCCAAATTTATGTGGCCCTATACATTTTATATAGGTACCTATTCAGCTATTTTTACAAAACAACCATTTTGATAGTAATATCTATAATGTTACAATAGGAAATAAAAATAATACTAATTATAAACATTATTTAATTATTACTAATAAATAACAAAATTCATCATTATTAATAGTGATAATAAATATAATATTATAGAATACATATTATTATATTATTATGTGATAACTGATAATATCATATTATGATGAAATATAATATATAAATAAAGTATAAAAAATTTTGATTAAAAAATATTTTAAGTAGTAAAATTGACAACAATTTAAATCCACATTTTAAGAAAAATTATTACGGGTGTATTTTCCACCGTCCCCCCGTTCCAGTAAAAAAAATTAGTTGTGGTGCGCTAAAAAAAAAAAAAAAAAGTAGAGGAGCTCCGTCCCCCTGCTCCCCCCTCAATTCAAGCACTGTTTTTAATTTAAACAAAAATATTAAAAAAATGACGAAAAAACGGCATTCACAAAAACTATTATGGCTCTATGGGTGACATGTGGTGTAGTCAGCGTAACATTCCTGAACGTAACCTAGGTGTTTAGTACCGTAGCCTGGCATCGATATTGGATGGGTGACCGCCGTTTTTTTTTCTGAAGTCATCATATCAAAATATTAGAAAAATCCATAATCTCATTTTTTTTTATAGCTGTTAAATATTGATATTTTTATTTTTTTGGTTTTATGTTTGAAGAAATTTTTACTACCCAAAATAATGGTCCTATTTTCACGGATAGCATTTGTTTCCGGTAGGAAAGAGGATATTCTTGGTACTTTATTTAGGTCATTATTCGAATTTATCAAAATTGACCATATGCGTTAGTAAAAATGACGAAAAAACGGAATTTTTCACGAAAACTGAAATTTCGACGAATTCAATTTCAATATTTCACGATAACTCAGGCAATTTTGAAGATAAAGACTTGATAATTTTATAGGGTGTTCATTTATATACTATATGTGTATCTATATGGGTCCTATATGTGTGATACATGTTTAATCAATTCCTACATTATTTGACTCAACTTCGCTGAGAATCGTCTTTCTTTTAAATAATATAACATAATATTTTGATTTGAGGACCAATGATATTTTGATAATATCATATTATAATATAATATACATAATTACATATATTCTTCGTACATATATTTCAGATTCTGAGAGAAGCAAAGTTTTTTATTTTTATTCTGAAGACACTTTTACTACCCAAAATAATGCTCTGATTTTTATGAATAGCATATGTTTCCGGTTAGAAAGTGGATGTAGTTGGTACTTTATTTAGGTCATTATTCGAATTTATTAAAACTGACCCTATGCGTTAGAAGAAATGACGAAAAAACGGAATTTTTCACGAAAACTGAAATTTCGACGAATTCAGTTTCAGAATTTCAGTTTCAATATAACACGGCCCGATATGGTGCGTACACCTGTACGAACGATGTCGGGCGCGATCTGTCGTATTAGTCAGCCACCAACCTAGGCGGTGGGCTAGTACACACCGAGACCTATGGACCAATCCAACTATGGAAAGGAGACTCGGAGGGGACGAGCAAATCGTGCTGCTCGACCTAAACGGCGAGTCGGGTGTAGCTTTTTGCCTCCGACCGTCAAGCCGGACACACCAACATACCGACATGCAAACCAACAACGACAGTCTGGACGAGCAGTTGCTCGTCTACGACACCTCGTCAGATTGGTATGTATTTGTATTCGTCAGACAAGTGGACCCATCCTTTCATCCACCAATGAGAGCGCGGACTACGGTGACCCCCGGACCGTACCGCCTCAAATCCTCAAATCCCGTAAGGAATCACCTCGGAAAGAAAGTCAAGGTAAGAGTTGTTATTAGCTTCGAACCGGAGTTACGATCTCCCGCACGTGCTTTTAAGTTAGTTTAAGAATTCTTATTTGAGAACGGCCACGAGGTTTCCACCGACAATTTCGGGCGGCGAAACCAAGTGCGAAGTGTGTGAGGTAAAAACCCCGCAACTAACGTACTATAAATAGACGGTCACACGAACGTTGAGCGAATCGTGATACGTGACGTAAGCACTAGTCCGACCACTCCGCTCGACGTCATAGTTCGCGGGCAATCCACTTCACGAATTTGACGTCATAACAACCGGTCCTTACTGTTGGTAGGTAGGAACGTCACGCGCGATTAACGACTATTGTCAATACACGGTGAACTTGAACTCGAGCGACCCGTGTCAACCGATAGTCTATTTTCGACAGCGTACGACTGCTAGCCACAGAGGGAAAATTTCCGGCACAATATTTATGTAAACATTTACGTAAATCGGTTCGACGGGCACCCAATGCCAGACGCGGCCGGCAACGCGATTTTCCACCGCCGGGTCCGTGTAGGTACTGTGGCGAGCTGCACTGGTATAGCCAGTGTCCTCACAGACCGACCATGTCGGGAAACGGCAGGGGAGCCGGCCAGGCGTAGTCTGCTGCGCTGACTCCTCTCGTAACACACGTCATAACAAAACGTCCGGTATTACGTGGAGAAATAATCCCGTTCGACGTCGTACACGAAAATCGAATTTTCGAAATTCTAGTCGCGCGATCAGGGAAAATTGCTCCGAAACGCTGCCTACCAGACCGACACCAGCATGCGAAATACTAGTGGGACAACGACCAATAGCCATCACAAGCTAGGAAGCACCGACCCCTCCACATCTCTGACCCCAACTTCGACCCCTTCCACACAACCACAGTAGCACGTCACGACACACCCGTCGACCAACTCGGAAGCAGGGCTCGCAGGGACAAAGGCAACGGAGAGTAGGGCGGTGCCTAGCACACACAGTGGATCTACCCCCACAATTGGTCTAGACCACAGGTATTTCCGCACAGCAGGGGCACGGTCCCCCTCCACACAACAACGCAATACGAAAACGCCCAGACGAAATTCCCACACCTGCGGTGGAGCTTCAATTTCCGTCAAGGTTCGGAACAGCATTGTTAGACACACAGGCACAAGCGTCGTATGTAAATCCGATCACAGCGCGCAAATTATGGCAACTTTGGTAAACAAACCCGGTATTACGCGGAAAAATAATCCCGTTCGTCGTCGTACATGAAAATCGTATGTTCGAAATTCTAGTCGCGCGATCAGGGAAAAGCGATTCAAAACGCTGCCTCATCAGACCGACACCGCCACGCGAAATACTAATGAGACCATCAACTGACACCAACACAAACTAGGACGCACCAACCCCACCACACCTCTGACCCCAACCTCGACCCCTTCCTCAAAATCAAGGTAGCACGTCACGGCACACACCGTCGACCTACAGAGAAGCAGGGCTTGCAGGGACAAAGGCAACAGAGAGTAGGGCGGTGCCTAGTACACACAGTGGGTCTACCCCGCAGTTGGTCAGTCAGCAGGTATTTCCGTACGGCAGGGCACGGTCCCCCCTTCATATCAGATACACAGGCACAAGCGTTGTATGTAAATCCGACCATAGCAACGTATCATTTGGCACTCGGACAAGACTTCTTCGTCGAGAACGAGGTCTCCGTTGACTACACACACCATCTACTTAGGGTCTCGCAGGTTGAAAAAATGTCGTAAAATATTTAAAAACAGATTCGTCAAAATTATAATTATCATAAGCTACGTTATTATATTAACTATTAACAAGCAAAACTAATGGCAATTATTTATAAAAGTGCCCATAAAATCCTTAAATGAGTCCCATTAAAATAATAGACTAACAAAAAATATTTGTTTAATTTATTAATAGGATATCAATCAGGATGCCATTTAATTACCAATATAATTATTAGAAAAAGTATTGAATTTTCCTAATTTATGGACAGTGGTTTCTTATTCATGTTGAATGAGAGATGTTAACGTAATTTATTTTAGGTAAAAAGCAACTATGAAAATGTAAGAAATTTATGTACTTTAGCAGCGAGTTTCAGCATTACAAGCTTTCTAAATTATTGAGTCAGACAATTATTATTCGGATATTATATATTTAATATTATATTGTATAAAAAATTACCTTTAATATTATTGATAGTTTGTTTATCTAATTATATGTAAAAAAATAAAAAATTACAATTTTGTATTGAATTATTTTTAGAATTTTTTGTATAAATATATTTTAATTTAACTATTGAAGAATTTACTATACTCACAGCCTATTTACACGATGACAGTAAATGGTGACAGTTAATGGATGTCATTAAAAATTATATTAAATATTTATTATTATTTTCAACCCATAGTGGTCACTGGGCTGGATTGCGTGAGAGCATCATGTCCGGGGCTTCGTTCTGTACCCAAGGTAAATGGACGGATTGAAAATCTAAATTCAAGGACTACCTTACCTAACCTAACCACCTATTCAATTTAGAGTTCGTATTTTTCGCCCTATGTAGCCACGTGAGCGATGCATTGTCTGTTAACAGTTCAAACCTACGGATTTAGAAATATGGACGAAATTTTTCGGTTGCCCAGATTATCGCCAAACATTCGCGTTCATCGGCGGCATATATTTTCTGCGTGTCGCTAAACTTCTTACTAGTGTAAACGATTATTCGTCTGTCTTCTGGGCTTGTTTGGAACAACACTGCACTAGCGCCTATTTCGCTAACATCGGTTTGAAAACAGAAAGGTTCTGCGTAATCTGGTGGTGAGAGCTTTGGTGAGTCGTACAGAATGCTTTTGATGTTCTCAAAAGCTCTCCCTTAGACTTCGGTACAAGCCCATTTCACGCCTTATTGTTTTTTTCTTTTATATAGACCGCATTTTACGAGTATATTAACAAAAAATATTTAAATTTAATTTATCACATGCGTTTTGTGGAATTTTGTGTTATGGATTCTCAGCATCCAGTGGTATAGGTATTATCACTTTTTCCAACTTAATGATATTTTTAATAGCTTTTTGGTATTGTCATTTATCTAGTCCTAATTGAACTATAACTAAGTATTCAGACCTATCTCAAATTCTCAACCCTTATAAAACTTTCCTCCATTATTCATTCAATATCATTATACTAAACAATTGAAAATTGATGCCATGCGAACTTACATTGACATTAAAGCTATAGCGTCATAGCGACTATAATATATCAATATCTGTTTTTTTTCTTGCTCTGATGTCTTATTAATTCTTTAAAACCAATCATTCTAATGATCCAGAAAATATTTCTGGCCATTTGTTATATAATATTCCCCTATATTTCCGTTTCCAAGATTCTCTTAATAAAATAAATTTCCATTTATCGTTAATAATGCTATTAACCCTTCGTTAGTGTACCGGGGTTTGTTAAATCTAAAGTGATAATATTTTGCGTGATATTAGCTGTCATTGAATATGATCAAATTTTTTTTTTTGTATGAAATCTTTCTTTATATGTTAGTTTATGATTAATAATAGTTTTAGTTTATAAATAACCATATTTTTAAGTATTTTATATGTGTTTTTAGTGTTTTAGTGTTATAAACTGAGTAATATAGATAAACGAGTATTTCAAACCCCAATATATTATTTATGTATGTTTTTTCATTATTCAGTTTTTTTTAGTTAGTAAGTAAAATAATAGTTAAAATTTGTTTTTTTTTTTTTTGTATTTTTACTTTACGAATTTTATTTTTAGTACGTGATGTTAAAAAAAAAATGTCAAATGTTGAAGAAATTCTTGGTTTTTTGGATGTACTACGATGATGAATTTTCTGAGGTAGATAACATTTTTTGTTATAAATTTGTACTATATTTTTTTTGTTATAGTAACATAATCCTATACATACAAGTTGTTATGAAATAGTTTTAATAAACGTTTAACGTTATTTTCAAATTAGTTAAAGATTTTTTATTAGTCTGAATTATGGGGTGTACTAAACCCCAACACACTAAAGACGGAAAATATTAGTAACACACTAATGAAGGTTGAGAGTTTAATTTAATGGAGTTTAGTGATCCACAATATACGCTTCATATATTTCTCTGAATAAAGCACGGCAATCTCACATTTCAATTAATATATAAATCATTTTATTTTTATCTTCATTTAAAATACTCAAATAAAATAAAGTATAGTACATAAAATACATTGCAAAAATCTAATTTTAAAAATATACGGTTTGTGAGGTTATAACATTTTTCCAAATCAAAATATTTTACTACATACATACATATTAATACAGATATAAATATTATTAATTTTCTTACCTCTCAAATCAAATGGACGATTAAATACTTTATTAAACGTTAAGATTCAAATTAATGTCTATTTCTTAGTATTATAACTTTAATTATGTAAAGTATATATTATATACTAAAATTGTACTTTGTAATTTTGAATAATGTAATACATTAATATTGGTTTTTCTTACAATAAATGAGACCATTTCATGTTAAGACACGAAAGAAAAGAAAAACGATTCCAAACTAAGTTCAAATTCTAAAATCGTTAATAAATTTAACTGAATAAAACGATACCTAATATTACATAAATATTTTTAATCGAAATGTCTATTTATTATCTACGGCGTAAAAAATATTATTATATTAACATTTTCTCGGGCATATAGGTAAGACAAAAAAAAATAATTGTTACCTAGTTAAAACTATCGGGAGATTAAAATAATCTGGCAGGACATCACAAATACAAATCAGTTTAATACACACTTATGCTCATTTATATATTAACCATATTTATATTTTTTTATTTACATTATTTCACTATTTTACAAATGGCCCCAAACTTTATATTTTATTTCTATTCTTTTATTCTATTACAATTTATACCTAATTATTTTGTAGTTTGCAAGAATATTATAAAAATTATTAATTTAATAATTTCTAGAATACTTACTATTTTTGTTTTGATATCTCACTAATTATACGACAAAATTTAATATTGTATAACATATAACGTATGAATAAATTAACGTATAAATAAATAATTTTTGTTTATTAACCATAATTGTATAAACGAACATTAATAATTATATTACACTCCATGCAATAATAAACAGAAATCTCTTGATTTCTTATTTTAAATATGTATTTATTAAATTAACATAAAATGTATAATTTAGGCAAATAATAATTACTATTCATTTAATATTAATAACTTAAAAGTAATTTATAATTTTAATTATTTACGGGTTTTTCTGGCAACTTTATTTTATAGATAAAACCATTCTTTAATATTTCCTTTGTATTTAATTTTACGAATTTTCAAAATAATATAATACTTTATAATAAATTTACGAGTCGATGTAAAATTTTTGGAAAGCTGCTGCGGTTAACGGTGTCGAGGAAATCACTTTCTTTGCAGCAAAAAATCGAAGCGGCCATCCGTACCGAGGAAACCGTGCCATTAACAAACCGCAGCGTGTCAACCGCAACCATTAACCCCGGCGGAATTTACATTATACCTTTTTTGACCTGTATATTTTTCCGGGAGAAATGTACTGCATAAATATATATATTTTTTTACCTGCCCATTTTGAAAAAAATTTACATTTTCTCAATTTTATCACTGGATTGAGTCTTAAATACACAAAAAACAAGTAGTTTTCTATAAAAAAAAAAAAAAATACTATTTTATTCACATATACTATATAGAATCAAATGATAACACATGTGAAATAATAATATGCTTTTCAATCCAACTTTTTTATATTTTTCTTCTTTATTTTAGTAATAATATGATTTATGTTTTTTCTTATTCATAAAACATTTTATTAAAATATATTGTGTGTCGTTGCAGTAATTATTTTGACTTTGAAATTAGTTTTCAATAGTTATTAATTTTTTTTTCTATCACGTAAGCAATTTCTGTTCTAAATTATTTTTTAATAATTGTATTTGCTTAACAGCTGATTTATTATCATTTTTCTCGATTATTTAGAATCACATCCAGTTTTAGTCTTCTTTTTTTTCATGTTTGTTTGTATCTTTGGTTGAATACATATATTATTTAAATATAACTTGTGAAAAAGCTTTTTTTCGTTCTTGTTTTATAATGAGCCGACCTCAGTCTCGTTTAATACTGACAATTATAACACAGTTGTCGAAATAAGTGTTTACTAAATAAAAGTAAATTTTTGTTGATTTGGGTTCATTATTAATATAAAATGTATCCACAAGAACTTTTCTTATAAAATAACAATAATAATAATAATAATAATAATAAAATAATAATAATAATAATAACCTGTGTGGAATCAACACATGGGCGTGGCTTACATATGCGAACCTAAAGACTGAAACGGAAGCACTAATAACAGCCTGTCAAGACCAAGCCATTGCAACAAATTACACATTAAGGCAAAGATAATGAAAACCGACACTGACCAAAGATACAGACTCTGTCGGACTTTTAGCGAAACAATACACCATATTGTTTCGGGCTGTCCCATATTAGCTAAAAAAGTGTACGTGGAAAGGCACAACACAGTACCGGACTCCTCACTGCCCGCTAGACTGCTGAGCCTTCATGGATTGCCCCACTCACGGCAATCGAAACATATATACTGCGTATTCTTGTACAGGGCCCCGTGGTACCGTTCAACAAGTCAGCAGTTAGACAAATGTGTCGGCCCTTCCTCCAGACCGACTACCGTATTATGGTACAACATAACGCATCGACCCACCACGCCAGCTAGTTTCCTAAACATGGCAGTATCCTGTTTCACGGCTTCGGGAGTGATTATTATGGCGGATGTGTGACCGTATTAGTACCTAGAGCCCGAACCCTCTATTTTTGGACCAGCAACGGGCAATATGGTAACAAATCCCGCGACCAAAGCGGCAACTGAGTACCGAGGACGACTTGGCATTTTCACATGTCTTAGGCCTGGAGGCACTCGCCAGGGTGACGTGGACGCGACTTTGGAGTCAAGAACACCCCAGCGATTATTCCTAAAACATTCCCGCCAGATACCTCAGTCGGAGCATCCGGGGTGCAGCCTAGACTCCGCTAGCTTGTTGGAAACAGTATGACATATGTAAGCCCATTATATGAACAGTTACGTTTGTTTTATCACTATATCTTGTGACACTACTCTTCGCGAACAAAAGGTAATTCATCATATGTACACCGAATTGGAAAACCGCGCATACACTGGAACCGAACCGACAGAACCAAAAAAATTCTGCCAGAATGATTTCGGATGTAAGTAAATATTGGCTCCGAATTTTCATTCTAAACGGAAATTATTTAATAATAGTTATATAGATATTAATTTAATTATTAGATAAAGATAAAAAAAAAACACGTTTTATAATTTGTGTAATATTTCGTAATATTTAAACTTTAAACATCTGGCAATCATATTTTCACGGAGTGCAGTAATAGTAACTAAATTTTTATATTAATATGGAACATAATATGAGTAACTCTTTAGATGATGAATGGAAAAATAAATATTATATAAAGATAAATAGGTAGGTTTTGAGTTAAAATATTTATATTTATATATTGTATAATTAATTTTCGGCCGAAAAAATCAAATCGATCTGAATTTCGGATCGGATGATCGGTTCAGTACGAATATATGCACTCACATATGAAATCAGCAGTTTGATTTTTTTTTCTGTTCGGTTAGTTGTGCTGGTTTGGTCCCAGTGTATAGGCGGCTTAAAAAGAGTAGTGAATCTAATATCACTATTAAATATAAGAATCGGTTTCATTCCATTGTTGCCATCTCACATTTATCTCATGTTATAGAATTTTATAATATTTATTCTGGGTGGTAATAAAAAGTTTTCTGCGTAAATGTAAATAATGACGTATGTATATTTCTACAAAATGTATAGTATTCAATTTATAATCAATTATTAGCGCTAGTAAAGCGCTTATCGGTTGGGTTTTGTCAGACTTGCCAATTAACAAATGAATAATGCTCGAGAACGTTCATTCGCCCAACCGATGGTCTGTTGCCGACATAACGCATTACCAGGTCACAGTGTATATGTCGAGTTAGAGGAAGTCGAATAAATATGCTAATTAATTATATTACATAAATTAAATATTTAATAAATAGTAAGATTCTAAGATGTAATGTTATATAATTATGTTATATACAGAGAAATATAAAATAGTCTTACTTTGATGTAGGGGAAGACGTAATGCTAAAACATTTTTTATTTCAATATTCAATTTTTATACAAATAAGAAAATATAATTCTATCATTAATAGACTCTTAATAATTAAATAGACATATAGGAAATATATAGGTAAACATATAGTACATAAATGAATACCAAAAATTTTCAAGTCTCTAACTTCAAAATTGCTCGAGTTTTTGTCAAATATTGAAATCGAATTCATCGAAATTTCAGTTTTCATGAAAAATACCGTTTTTACGTCATTTTTTTTACTGCACAGAGTCAATTTTGAAAAATTCAAAAAACGACCTAAATAAAGTACCAACTACATTCAATTTTTTACTGAAAACCGATACTCGTAAATATCGGAGCATTATTTCTGGTCAAAAAAAGTCTTCATACATAAAATAAGAAAAATCCATATAAATGCAATCCATACAAATATTGATTATGCTGAAATTTCAATTTTAAACACCTATAAAACAAATTGAGCTTTGAGATTTTCTAATATTCTGATATCATGATAAGTAATATGTCAGTGTATTTCAACAAAATATTCAGAACTTAATGTCAAAAATTGCTAATTTTATCAAACATTATGTCCATAAAAACGAGAATTTGACGAAAATTTCTAAATTCTATATTTTGAATAAAAATTAACGAAACGGTTTCAAAATTTTACCACATATATATAGCATCGATGTGAAGACCAAATAAAATTTTCTATTCTCTCACTTCAAAATTGCCTTAGTTATCATGAAATATTGAAATTGAATTCGTTGAAAAATGCCGTTTTTTCGTCGTTTTTTGGTCGTTTTTTCTACCGCTTAAGGTAAATTTTGAGAAATTAGAAAAATGACCCAAATAAAGTACCAACTTCATCGAATTTCCAACCGGATACTTTCTATTCGTGAAAATCAAAGCATTATTTCTGGTAGTAAAGTGTCATAAGACATAAAAATAAAAGTACAAAAAAAAAAAAAACAATAAATATTAACTTTAAGAAGCTTTAAAAAAAATGAGACTAGGGATTCTTCTAATATTTTGATATGATGTTAAGTAAAATGTATTTATAATTCAGTAAAGTTTTCAGACCATAATGCCTAAAATTGTCAATTTTCTCAAACATTATATACATAAAAATGAGAATTTTACGAAATATTCGTTCTATAATATGTTATAGAAAAATAAACGTAACGGTTCCAAAATTTTACCACATATATATCTTTAAAATTGTATAAGTTATCGTGAAATATTAAAATTGAATTTGTCGAAATTTCTGTTTTTGTGAAAAATGCCGTTGTTTCGTCATTTTTTTTTTTCATTTTTTTTATCGCTTAGGGTCAATTTTAAGAAATTCGAAAAATGACCTATACAAAGTACCAACTACATCTACTTCTTAATCGGAAAATTCTATTCGTGATAATCGGAGCATAATTTTGTGTACTAAAAGTGTCTTCAGAATAAAAATAAAAAACTTTGCTTCTCTCAGAATCTGAAATATATGTACGAAGAATAAATGTAATTATATATATTATATTATAATATGATATTTTCAAAATATCATTGGTCCTCAAATCAAAATATGTTATATTATTCAAAAGAAAGACGATTCTCATCGAAGTTCAGTCAAATAATGTAGGAATTGATTAAACATGTATCACACATATAGGACCCATATAGATACACATATAGTATATAAATGAACACCCTATAAAATTATCAAGTCTTTATCTCCAAAATTGCCTGAGTTATCGTGAAATATTGAAATTGAATTCGTCGAAATTTCAGTTTTCGTGAAAAATTCCGTTTTTTCGTCATTTTTTCTAACGCATAGGGTCAATTTTGATAAATTCGAATAATGACCTAAATAAAGTACCAACTACATCCACTTTCTAACGTCTAACTGGAATCATATGCTATTCATAAAAATCGGAGCATTATTTCGGGTAGTAAAAGTGTCTTCAGAATAAAAAAAAGAAAACAAAAAAGACACACATCATTATAAAACCAATACATTCTACGCTTCGCTCAGAATATAAAATATATATTACGAAAGGTAGCTGAGATAATCTAACATTTTTATGTATAATATTATAATATAAATTTGTGAAAATTCCAGTATCGATTAGAATATTACATCTTATTTGTCATTCTTTATTGAATAATACAACTTTATTATACCATATTTGTTATTATACCACACATAGAAATAACTTAACCTTGGCTTTCAGTTTACAACAAAATACTTAACACTAATTTTCTATTCGTGTCAAAGTTTTGTTTTCAATTTTCAAGGTTGTAACTTCATATTTATGAAAGTTTCAAAATAATTTAAATTAGTCTACCATACTTGGGAGTAGAATGTGAAATCATATATATTATAAAGAATGAACCTTTTATATTAAAACATAATAATAAATCATAGGATTATAATATGTATTTGAACAACACAAAAAGTGATTATGAATATAAAATATAAAAGGAATTAAAATATAATGAGCTGATAGGAATTATAATTGGATATAAATGAATATCTCAATGAAACAACAAAAATAAAAACTTTGAATGTTACAAGACGAAACATTCTACATGAAATTATACCTATGTTTCTAATGAAACATCGATTAAACTATATAAATTATATTATCATAGGAAATACTATTCGAAAAATTTATGAAAATAAAATATACCTAGTTTTTAGGTATATATCAGAAAATTATAATTTAAAAAAAATTTTAAATGATTTACTTATTGTAATTCTTATACATTATTATCTTACCGAGATACACACAATAGTTATGAGGTGTCAACATATAACCTTCGGAAAAAATAAAATAATTTATTGAACTATCTAAAATACTTAATTTATTTTTTTTATTAACAAAACAAAATGATTTCTCATTGAATTTTATTTAGTTCACTCAATAAACTCTAATATTACACAAATATGTATATTAATTTTGATAATTAATCAGATTTTAACCAATTATATGATTTCATTTAAATTTACATATCATTATTATAACGATGTAAGAATCATTGTATTAAAAAAATACAAAACGAAATAAAATTTTTAAAATAATTGAGGAATAATATATTATAATAATGTTATCATAAATTTACTTACGTAAATCAACCTTATCTACCATATACCGAAAAAAACTTCCAGAAACTATTATTAAATAAAATAAATATTAATCATATATTTATATATTTATTTATTTGAAAAACAAAAAATTTATAAATAAATACCATGTAACAGTAAATATAT
This sequence comes from Tetraneura akinire, assembly GCA_021307375.1. NCBI lineage: Eukaryota > Metazoa > Arthropoda > Insecta > Hemiptera > Aphididae > Tetraneura > Tetraneura akinire. Next base: position 7,441,540 of record JAIUCT010000016.1, on the reverse strand, counting down.
ATTTTAAATGTCACACCTATAACTATAATATTTAATATTAAAATTATTTTTAAATTCTGAGCAAAGCGAAAAATGTATTGGTTTTACAAATTTGTGTGTTTTTTTTCGTTTTTGTTTATTTGTTTTTATGCCTGAAGACACTTTATCTACCAAAAATAATTCTCTGATTTTCATGAATAGCATATGATTTCGATTTGAATGTAGATGTAGTTAGTTCTTTATTTAGGTCTTTTTTTAGATCAAACACTACCAAAAAATGATAAAAATACAACATTTTTCATGAAAATAGAATTTTTGAAGAATTCAATTTCGGTGTTTTATGATAAATCAGGTAATATTGAAATATTATTTTTAAATTTCAAAGGTAGAGTTTACGATTATTTAAAAGTTTAATAATTAACTAATGATGTTAAATGATATTCAATTAGAGAAAATATGATTTTAGAACAAGATTGTGCTTCGGCTCATAATAAAATCATAGTAATTATAATTATGAATGATTTAAAACTGGATATTATAAGGACAAGTAGACTAATAGAGTGGCCAGCGAAATCATCTGATCTCCCACCGTTATATTTAACAATGATTAAGAGTTTTTTGAATCAGATCTCTACTTTGTTCCCCGTCATTACATCTTAAAATAATTACCCACTGACATTCAAGAAAAAACAACCATTAGTCAAGTCTAGAAAGTAAAAAATTGGACAAAAATGAAGTAAAATAAAGAGCCAATCGAAATATAGGGTGATGTTTTAAACCCAGGTGCGGATCCAAGGGGGGGGCTATCGGCTATGGGGCTTTAGCCCCTTCCTTTGGACGTATTATATGTTGTGTAGACATGTAATAAATATTAAATACTTAATTAATATGGTTAAATATCCATACATTTAAAATGTAATATGTAAGTATAATTATTGCTAATATTACTATCAATCAAAGCGTGTAGAAATTATCAACAACAATTATTTGATGGGCGATTGTAAATTCCGCCCGAAGCGAGCAGGTAATAAAAATATTTATGGTAAATTCCGCCCGGAAAAATATAGAGCTAAAATAAAAAACATGTAAATTCCGCCCGATTAAAAACGCTGCGGTTTTACCGCATCCGAATGTGCATCGTGTAAATGTTATATTATATTAGGCCCGATGCACACGTGCAGTTTTTGCCGCAATCCAACTTGCATGCGTAGTATACTCGTATTCATATAAATCATTGATAAGTATATAAGATATATATTTTTTGTAATTGACTGATGAGTTTATGTTTTTTTCATATTTTTAATAATTTTTAAACATTATAATTATAAATTACTGATAACTGATAAGTATATAATATATTTTTTATTAAAACACATTATTATTATTGATTTTTTCATATTTTAAATAATTTTATATTATTATATTTATTTATTTATAATTATGTCGTTATTAAACATTATTATTATAATTATGGAAACCGTTGAGTCTTGAGTACGTCTTACCCGTCTAGGAACATGTACTTGAAACCGCAACGTGCCGACCGCAACGTGCCGACCGTAACAACACCCACCTTGTCGCAGCGATTAATCCTAGCGGCAAGCCGCAAAGAGGAAATCGTACCTACCTACCTTTCACAAACCGCAGCGTATCAACCGCAACCGCAACCGCAACCGCAATTAAATTTATTTAACCGGGGCGGAATTTACATGTACCTACCTTTTTTGACCTGGATATTTTTACGGGCGGAATTTACATGTACCATTTTTTGACTGAAAATATTTAGGGACCAAATTTACCTTTTTTGGGCGGAATTTACTACCGCCCTTATTTGATAGGTACCTACAGTTAAGCTGCTTTTACACATAGCGGTTTTCGACCGCTGGCGGTCGCGGTCTTACGAGCGGTTCGGTTTTCCCAGTGTGAATAAACACATTTAAAACGTGTGTTTAATTTGTAAATGGCGACCGCTGCGATTTTAAAACCGCGACCGCCAGCGGTCGAACCGCTATGTGTGAAAGCAGCTTTACGAGTTATTAGTTAACAACCAGTCTTGTAAAAAATACTTGGCATGTATTTAAATACTATTATAAATACTTTTTATATCGATAATAAAAACATTAAAAACTATCAATTAGAGGTAGTAAGTTGCAATTTTGGCACTTTTATTGTTATATTTAATAACCATACTTTTACCTATTTTGATTAGATGATGTACTTAATATTAAATATGATTATAATATTAAAAAGTTACCCTTGGAACTTGAATAATTGAAATTCTAAATTGGTTATGTTTAATTAGGTAGGTATGTCTAATTGTCTAAGTGCTAATGTGCCCTAAGTTAATTATCAATATTTTACAGCTTCACAATGTTCATTAACCTGTAGGACTAAACATAGTAAATTATTATGTTGATTAAAAATTGAAAAATTAAATATAGCACTAGATCAGATAAATACATAAAATTTAATATTATAATCTGTTTTTTCATTTAAATTTAAATTTGTTTGTTCATTTGTTCTATAATATATTTTAGTTGATGTAATAAGTTGATAGTTGATATATAAAAATTAAACAGTAGGTATTTAAATAAAATTATTTGTATTTCAAATACAAATACATTTTAAATTGTATTTAAAATACTTTTCAAATACATAATTTAAAAAGTATTAAAAAAATTATTCCAAATACTATAAAAGTATTTAAATACATTTATTTAAATACTTTTACTCAAATACTTTACAAGAATGTTAACAACAAACTTTGGATTTGAATTAAAAATAACAAAATTGATTTTTTTAGCCTTCCATATTAAAAAATCGTAAATTTATATTATTATATTTGAATTATATATGCAAGTTGGATTGCATCGGGCCTAACATTATATTTACACGATGCACATCCGGATGCGGTAAAACCGCAGCGTTTTTAATCGGGAGGAATTTACATGTATTTTATTTTACTTGTATATTTTTATTGGCAGAATTTACATGTACCTTTTTTGACCTGGATATTTTTCCGGGCGGAATTTACCATAAATATTTTTATTACCTGCTCGCTTCGGGCGGAATTTACAATCGCCCACTAAAATTATATAGGTATTTGTCTTTATATAAATAAAAAAATTAACCCTCCCTTTTCATATTTCTAGATCCGCGCCTGTTTAAACATATATATCTTTCTATAGGTCAAATTTGAAACAAAAAGAATAACGTTTTGGTCGATAATAACATCTGTACCAATATTATAGAGAAAATGAGTAAATAGCCTTGTACTTTTCGGACGTTAAGAGACAAAAGAAGTCGTTGAGGAGAACATTTAAATTGTGATTCAGAGAGTCAATAGCGATAAAATTTATTTATATTTATAAATAAAAGATTTTAGAAATCTAAGATCTTTTAGATGTAATAGAAGAAAATAATATCATCAGGATAAATAAACCAAGAAAAAGGAATGGAATTTTATTGTTTAGCATTTAAACTTAAATATATGTTAATAAAATAGGGCTAATGTAAATTTGAGTATTTGAGTAAATTTCCTCAAACAAATGAAATCATAACGTTGGATATGTTAAAATCAGTAATAACTAAAGAAGTATTTCCTAATGTTTATGCAATGATACAAATTGCATTAACATTACCAATCAGTTCTGCCACGTGCGAGAGAAGCTTTTCGGCAATGAGAAAAATTAAAACATGTATACGGACATCAATGCTACAAAATCGTATTGAAAAAGATTTAACTAAATCTATTGATCGTAAAGAAGTGCTTAACACATTTTCATTAAAAAATAGAACAATTATTTTAAAATAGTAATATTTAAGTATTAGGTACGAGGGTGGTTCAAATATGATCGAGACAAACGCTGTAGATTTCGCGCATGTATGTTTCAAAAAATATTTATTGATGTAATATTTTGTGACTTAAAATAAATAATGTTAAAAATTATTGATTTTTTACTATAGTCAAAACCGTCCTTGACGAGGTTTTAAACGCTCTATTCTTGGACGTGTTTTCTACATTAGGAATGCTATATGTCGCTTCTAATTTTCAATAGAACCTAATCGGTAGGTTTCATGATAGTAGGAGGTCAATTAATTCAATTTTTAAAGAAATTAAAAATGTAGAATAATTGAAAATATCATGATTATTTCAATATTTATTTATAGAACCATTTTTTGTGCTTATGTTTGAAATGAATTACATTCACGTAAAATATAATTTATATTTTTATAAAATAAAACGATATAAAATAATATTTTATTTAAACATAACATACAGTTTGGACATCTTTTGTACCAATCATACACATCCAAGTTTTCGCCTACATGAACACGTAAATTTATACATTAAATAAAATTATAAATATATAATAAAATCCTATACTTAGCCAAGCCTGGATTAAACGGAACTATGATTACGAATTCGGGACCTAGTTTTATCTACATTCTACAGAATACAATATAAATTTACTTTTATCTATGATATTAAAAGAATAAAATAAATCGTGTATCACTATAAGATATTTTTAAACTGATATAGTAACTATTATACTTATATTTAATAATTAATTAGTAATTATAATAGATCAAAACCCGTATGATATATTTAATTGTTTGGATTGCTATCAACTGTGATTCGCGTCTCACAGCCTGTAAGTGATTATAATAGTTAAAAAATAATTTAATTTCTACTTATAATAACAACGTTAACTCTTGCTTAAAAATCAAACTGTGCAAGTTAACAAATTTTGGAATATCTATAAACTACCTACCATTCAATGAGAGTGATGTACCTAGTTTGTTAAAACGATATAATGAAAATTATAACAAGAAAGTTTTCCAAATATTTTAATTTCTATTAGATTGAACTTAACTACCCATATTACATATTATTCAGTTGAACAGACATTTTCTAAATTAACACATACCTATAAAATAAATATATAGCATGTGTCCAAACTTAAAATAATCTAATGAATTTAATTAAACTGCATTCAGTAAACAATATGTTACAAATTGTTGATTTTAATCAAAATATAAAACAGTTTCCAAAAACTAAAATATACAAAAATATACAAAAATAGTCTATGTAAATTGTTTACGGAGGCGTTCTCCCAACAAAGAGCTTATCGATGGATAGCTTCTAAAACACATTTAAATATGCCTCGGCGTGGTAATATATCTATTTCCTTTTTTTTGTGACAATTCTGACCAAAGTTATAATAATAATAATAAACATATTATAATGACAATCATTGTTACTTTATATTATTATTATGTGAGTTATACGTTAATATTTTATTAATTAATTTAATGTTAAGACGACGTTTATTTAATGACGTGTAGTTAATCATTATTCATTGTATAATAACATATTCAATATGGATTCAGATGAACAGAATATTGAGGTTGATTTGTTGTGAAAAAAATATTTTTGTAAGCTTATTCATATTATCGATTTTTAAGTATTTAATAAATTTGTATATACTCTAAAAATAAATAAAAATGATGTTAATAATTTGAAAAACCACGTATCACTATAATCCAAGATGAAATTATTTTGTGAAGAGTTTTCTTTATTACTAATACATTCCTAAAAAATATTTAAAATAAAAGTACTTTGTAATACATCCATTGGTAACTTTAATTCTCTTTTATCTCAAAATCACAATTTCGTAAATATAGGACTATTGTCCGGAGAATAAATAGATAAGTACCTAATAATAAATAATCACTAATTTTAAATTCTTGTCTTAATATCATAAAGAATTCATAATAGTTCGTTAATTTTTATTACATTATGAAATACCTATATAATTTAGTAATATTATAATCTTATTTTACTAGTTTAATTAAATATAAGGTATGCATTTAAATTTATTTTTAAATTAAATAAAGACAACAATTTTTTAATAAAATTATAAAATTTACTTTTTACTCATATACTTATATCCATTTTTAAATTTAAGAGAACCCAACTAGTGATATATACCTCCGAGTCAATGTAACTTAATCCGGTTAGGTTAGATTAGATTATAGTCACATAATTTAGTAAATAAATATATATTATAATATATAATACGAGTAAATATCTCACCAAAATTAGTTTTAACTAAATCTTTCTTAGCTATAAACAAAAATGTAGTAATTCATGTTTTATTTATATTAGGCTTATATATATATATATATAATTATAATAAATATTATTATCACTGATATTAAATATATATATATATATATATATAGTATTATTCATAAATTTTAAATTTTACGAAAAGTTTACCGAAGGACACCAGGTCAATTAATATTATCAACCGAATGTACTTTAGTTTTTAGAACTTTTTCATAAGTCCTCAACTAACTCAGATGCTTTATATCGCCCAGATATTTTATGAAGTTTATCTATTTTTACTGCATAACTCTTAACAAATTTTTAACAAGAATGTTAATGCATTTTTACTGCTAAAACTCGATTTTCAATATTGTAAATTTTTTTATGACAACCACAAATATTTTTTTTTATAGAATAATTGAAAAACTATAATTACACAATAAGTTGTAAAGAAAGAAATCCATTAAACTCAGTAATACCAACATAATAACAAAAAAATACCGTATTATTTATAACCATCGATGATTCTTAATAAGATATCATGTAAATACAGAATAGATTATTTATAATAAAAATGAAAACTCTCATAAAATAAGACTCTTGACAGAAAATAAGTTAAATCGGCATCAGTAATAATTCAGTATTGACTAAAGAAATAAATAAATAATTTCCTCTTTTATATGTTAAATTGTCATACTGTTTAATAGAATTCACCTCTAGTATAATAATATTCCTTGTTGATAATATACGATATAAAAATGCTCATTTTCAAATTTTGATATTAATCATTCATATAATTTTACTAACTCTTTATATAAATATGATTATAATATTAGTACCTAAACCTAATTCTAAACAATACACGTAAGTACCTATAGTTGTCAGATGTGCTTGGCAATTATATCATTAAATTTTAAATTTTATAATAGATTCATAGGTATATAAACATATTAGTAAATTGTATTTCAATACAAACATTATTAATTCTTATAGTATAACATACAATTTATTACAAATTGGAATATATAATACAAACAAAATTTTAATAATAAATTATTTAGTATATGTTTGTCAATAAAAATAATTATTATTAATTGGTTAATGCTTTCATGGATTGCAATAATATTGTTGCTATTTGCGAAAATATCCATGTTTTGGTTTTAGTTCTGACGTTACGAATCCGTTACAGGTTCCATCACTTACAGTGATTGTATAGTCATGACTACCAAATGTGCGCTACACACTCCAATGATGGAACCTTCAACGGTTACAAAATGTCAGAACCCATACCGAAACATGGATATTTCCACAAATAGCAACAATAATAGAAATTATATTGATTAATTAATTGTTCGATTATTATTTTAATAATAATATTGATTGTACAATAATTATATTCATTATGTATTATTATTATATGATAAAATAAAGAGAAATTAAAATTAATATTATAGATATTAGTCCACTATTTTAAAATTATGTTAATAAGTCGGATATATAATATATTATTAAAATACGAGTATATAATAATAATATATTATGAATATATGATAAATCACTAAATCAGACCAAACTCTATTCTGAGAGTTGTATTCATCTTCAGAATGTCAATCCTGTCTATTCATGTCATTAGGTCATTTCGTATTTTCATAGTTATTGTATTTTCAAATTTTAATTAATAAAATATTTTATTCGGTTAATTTAATAATTTATTTAACTTTTATAATTTATTAATTTTCTACTTATTTGATTTTCATTATTCCGAAGAACATCCATAAACAAAAAAACAAGACGTTTGCCGTATTCACTAGTATTTAATATACATTATGCCATCATGGACAATAATAAAATATGTAATTATATAATATAACTATGTTGCTAAATTAATTTTAATTATTATATAGGTAAGTGATTGTCACTCAATATCATAATTAATATAAAGTAATTATATATTTTTATTTATATAAAAATTTTATTGATAAAACTTTATGATATATTAATATTATACCTACTTATACATTAATTTATAATGTGAATTTTTTGTTATAACATAAATAATTTCATACTATTAGTTTAATAATATAGCTATAGGTACAGACTATAGAAATATATTATAATATCTATTATGTAATAATATTACATTTATTAAAATATATACCGTAATAATATTATGTAAGAAGTATAAAATAGTTATATAAACTGTCTAATTATAAGAAAAACTAATCATTTTTAATATAACCTGTAAGTATTATAATATAACATTTGCTATAGATATCTCATATCTACTCCAAAGCAAGAATTGCGGGCTATGAAAAAAATTATATAATACCTACTATTCAAATTATTTATGCTATAGTCACAGAAAAATACCATAGTATCATAGACTCTCGTATATAAAATATTATAAAATGTTATAAATAAATATATAATTTTATATTTTAATGGACTTCTTATAATGGAGAAAATTTAAAAGTATAATAATTTTGTTATTGTTACGTAATGAAAATATTATATTATAATCGTATATACTCGTAGATATAAAAACATCGTACTTTCTAAAAACTATTTATATTATTTAACGTGTCGTTATAAAAAGAAAAATTAAATGATAAATTACTCTGTATCTTAAAAAAAAAATAACTCATTAAGTTAAAAGTTAGAACTAAAAAGAAAAAAAAACTCGTTAATAGTTATGTAACTTAGATAAAATTAATCTATCTATAACAATTTAACTCGAATGCCCATTCTAGTGAATTATAATATTATAATAAAATAGTTAAATTACATGGACGATCAAAAATATATGCCATATGATCATCCAAATGTAGCATGCCAGAAGGATCTGAAATAACGTATAGAAATTTAATCAACTATAATAATATGTCTTTAATTTCATATTATTATTTATAATTCTTATAATAAAAATTGATATTTCAATAACTATTTTTTTATTATATTGTCATAATTTATCGAAAATTTCGTTTATACACAATTAATTGTAAATTATAATTGAGGGGCTACAATTCTAATGGACCTTTTCCATTAGGTATACACTTTTTTCAATGCAGCTCTTTTTTCGTTTCTCTATTTTTAAAATGATTTAGGTAATTATATTGAATGATATTGAAGGTATATTGAATAATAGGTAAAAAAAACCAATGGAAGGGATACTTCTGCCACAGGGATATAGGTGTGCAATATTGTTTAATTTTAATTAGAATTTGAATGCAATGATAAATTTATGCATTCAAAAAAACGATTCTGAACGAAGTTCAGTCAGATAATATAAATAATTGAGACTAGGGATTTTTTTAATATTTTTATATGATGTTAGGTAATATGTTTTTCTAAAAACATATTAACACATATTGAAAAAATATATAATATGTGCAATCAGTTAATAAATAATGAGTAGAAAATGTCTCTTTGTCTCATAGGTAGCTACGTCACTGACTATTTGATAGGGAAGTAGTTCTGTTACACAAAAATTAATCTAGCCATTCATTCCACTGCTATTATTTATGTTATAATTGATATATAACTCAATTTTATTAAAAATGGAAAATGTCCGTTTTGAAATTAAACCACTCAATTATAAAGAATTTGGTTATAATAGTAATAAAGAAAAATTATAACGTGTGTGTTAAAATGTTAAGAATTAAATAATATTAGCGCACTAGACTCTTCTGAATATTATAATAATATAATAATTAAAAATATTACAAATAAAAAAAGGTAAGGGATATAGGTGTAAAGAAGATAGTTGTATTTAGATTACAATTTGAATGCAATGATAAATCATTATTCATTACATTCGTGAAAACGATTTTGAGCTAAGTTCATCAGATAATATATTACGTATGTAACGATTAAAATTTTTACATTTATCGTATACGTTCAATATAAATAATTTATCACAAAACCCCTCCATGTGTCAATTAAATATCCAAATCTGACAGTTCTTCGCTCAGAATCTTTTTTGAATATAATGATTTATCATTCAAATTGTAATCAAAATTCAACACTATTCTATTTACACCTGTGTCCCTTCCAAACCAGTATCCCTTCTTTGCTTTTTTATACTTTAAAAAGTAAAAAAAAAAAAAAACAAAAATCGAAATATTGTAATAATTCATAAATAATTGAAACTGAGATAAGTAAAATTTATTTAAGCTTCAATGAAATTTTAAAAACTTTTTAAAAATTTTTTGTCAATTTCACTTAACATTATTGTAAAATATTGAAATAAATAAGAAGAATCCATATAAATATTTTAAATACCGATTTTATTGAAATTTCAACTTTGAAAAGAGCAGATTCTCCTACCGCAGGGATATAGGTGTGCAAATCATAGAGTATAATTTTAATTAGAATTTGAATGCAATGATAAATTATTGCATTCAAAAAAACTATTCTGAAAGAAATTCAATCAGATAATATAAAAAAGATGAGCTGATACTCCTGCCGCACAGGATACAGGTGTGCGAATCATAGCGTTTAATTTTAATTAGAATTTGAATGCAATGATAAACCATTGCATTCGTAAAAACGATTCTGAGCGAAGTTCAGTCAGATTATTCTGACAGATAATTTTCGTTTGAACTAAAAATATCAACTTAAAACAGCTATAAAAAAAAATTGAGTTTAGGGATTTTTCTAATATTTTAGTATGATGTTATGTAATATGTAAGTATACTTCAGTAAAATTTTCAGACCCAAATACCCAAAATTGACAATTTTATCAAACATTATATACGTAAAAATGAGAATTTTACGAAATATTCAAAGTCCAATATTTTGTAGAAAAATTAACATAACGGTTCCAAAATTATACCACATATATATAGTAGCTATGTGAACACCCATAAAAATTTTCAAGTCTCTATCTTAAAAATTGCCCGAGTTATCGAGAAATATAGAAATCGAATTCGTCAAAATTTCATTTTTCGTGAAAAATGCCGTTTTTTCGTCATTTTTTTTAAGTTTTTTCTACCGCTTAGGGTCAATTTTGAGAAATTCGAAAAATGACCTAAATAAAGTACCAACTAGATCCACTTTGCTACCGGAAACATACCCTATTCGTGATAATCGGAGCATTATTTCGGGTAGTAAAAATGTTTACAGAATAAAAAAAAAAAAAAAAAAAAAATCACACATCATTGTAAAACCAATACATTCTTCGCTTCGCTCAGAATCTAAAATTGAGACTAGAAATATATCTAATATTTTAGTATGATATTAGTTAATATGTAAGTATAATTCAGTAAAATTTTCAGAACTTAATGCCAAAAATTGCTTATTTTATCAAACATTATATACATAAAAATGAGAATTTCACAAAAATTTCAATATCCTTTATTTTGTAGAAAAATAAACGGAATGGTTCAAAAATTCTACCAGATATATATATTACCATTTTAAACTCCTAATAAAATTTTTGAATCTCTAACTTCAAAATTTTCTGAGTAATCATGAAATCATGAAAATCCCATTTTTTCGTCGTTTTTTCTACCACTTAGGGTCAATTTTCAGAAATTCTAAGAATGGCCTAAATAAAATACCAACTTCATTCACTTTCCAACTGGAAACATATGCTATTCGAGAAAATCAGAGCATTATTTCGGGTAGTAAAAGTGTTTTCAAAATAAAAACAAAACAAAAAATAAAAAGACGCTTCGCTCAGAATCTAAAATCTATAAAATTTATTTGAGAATTGAGATTTTTCTAATATTTACAAAAATATGTTAAGATATATCAGTATGCATCAATAACATTTTCAAAAATTTTCAGGATCTTTCATTTTTTTTTATTGTAATAGTATTTAGAAATAATAACAATTTTTCTATGGATTCTAAGATTTTTAGATTATATTAAAACTTAAAACAGCTATAAAATTGATAATTCAGATTTTTCTAATATTTTTATACTATATTAAGTATAATGTACTTATTCTTCAATCAATTTTTCGGACTTTGAAACCAAAACAATAATAGATAAAAACAAAAATTTTACAAAAATTCATAGTACCTATTATATTTTATAGAAAAATTAATTAAAAGTGTCTTCACTTCTTCAGACATAAAAACAAAAAAAAACAAAAGAAAGACATAGGTACACAACATTGTAAAAGTAATTCATATTTTGCTAAAAACTAATATATCCAGCAAACGTTTACATTTATATTCAATTCATCCTTTCATATTTATAATAAATTATAATATTATTATGTATCCTCAAATTATTATTATATACATTCATTGACTAAAATTTCATATATTTTGTTGATAAAATATATTCAAAATTAAGTATTTACCTTCTCCAAACCATAGTGTTATGTCTTCTAACAATTAACAATATATGTATAATATTATTATCTTGTATTATATTTTATAATAATATTATATAATGCGTAGATATAATTTCTATAATACAGGTGGTGTGGAGATAACAAAATAATAATAAAATAGATAAGAGTCCATCGCGATCAGATGGACGAATGGTGAAACACTAAAGGAAAAACGGCCTTCTGTCGCCGATACACCAACATCGGATAACATCGTGGTACTGAACCTATGCTCATTTCACCCCACCCCTCGCAAGGTACCATCGTTTATTACGCAAAAACAGTCCATTTAAAATCATACTTATTTCATTATATTAACATGATTTATTTTAACAGGATCTATAGCGCCAAATTTGGTTTTTAGCCGATACATTTTATATAACTTATAACGTGTCACTCTTTGCCTACTGACTGCTTCTGCCCCTACCACTCCTCACGCTACTTTACCACCTTTCATTGTAGGCTGTTTCTGATGCTTTTTTTTTTTTATCGCCAAGCATTTTGCAAACGATGTTTTCAGCCGAGGCATCCTCTTCAACATTAGAACGGAGCACTCTATGGTTTATTACAATGTATCAGTATCACACACAAATTGTGTGTGATTTGCGTCATCCACTTCGTTACAGCAGAACCAGCAAGCTGGAGAGTCTAATTTTCCTGATTTTTTTAGATAGTTTGCGAAAAATCCATGCTCAGCGTTTGTGTTGTGTAGATTTTACTATTCTGTGCTTCCACTAAGTCCAGAATCTCGTGTCTGGTTAGGTTAGGTCAAACACAAGAGAGACCACTCGCTAAGATCAAATATGGCACAAAACATAAAGGAAGTCCATAACGGAAGCGGTTATATTGAAAGTTTTGGATGAAAAGAAAAACGATACTAACCCCCTATGTTGCGTTATGGCTCCATGAAAACAAGTGCGAAAACGAGTGTGTCCGGAAAGAAACAGTTTTCTCCTAGTTAAGATGTTTTTGTTGTAGTCAAAATAACAAACATTAGAGTAAAATATTCCTCAATTTGTATATATTATTATATAACTTTGTTTGAAGAATGTAAAATGAATGAAATAAACAATGTAGGCTGGAGGGAAATAGTGCCTCATGACGGTTTCTCTCCAGTCTACGATTTATAAAAGAACAAAATGTTGGGTTTCAAGATACGAGTACAATGGTACTAGGTGATGATGATAATACTCCATTGCATGTTATCCTAGACTTATTCAGCAGGAATGAAGCAAACTAATAAATAATTCGAACTGGATATGGAAGACAGAACCTGAAACTGATGGTATTATAATCAAGATAATTTTCACATGATGTAATCTGATTTTCTGTTAAAAACATACAATCGGTATCTGGCTGATTGCGGCGTATTTCCAAAACAATGAAAAAATGAGCGAGTAGTTGTGTTATGGATAAAGATGATAATCTGGAAAACGTCACATTGTCTTACCGACTGCTATGTCTTCTTAATAACATGGAAATGTGCTGGAATTCCAGCTGTCATCAAGGCTTAAAGCTCAAGTCGATGTTGCTGGTGAACACTTAGTCATCCAATTTTAGAAAAGGTGATCCATAGATGATGCAGTTAGACTATTGCATGAAAGGGTGGTGTTGCATTTAATGCCAGTTAGTTTTGTGTGACCATAGTGATTGACATAAAATAAGTTAAATTCTATTGGTTGACGTCACATCATCAAATCCGCAAATGAAACGTTCCTATATATCTCTTGCGTATATTTAAGTCGTATTTCACGGAATGCAACGCCTACATTGATTCTATGGATATTTTTGTCTCTGGAGATGTATTGCAAGGATCTGCCGTAGAGGCTATGCTATATCATTTTACTTACGATGAATTGCTTAGCCTCCAGCTCGAGGATGACTGCGAGCCAAAGCCAATAGGGTTTTCTTACCACACTCTGGTGGTTATTACATCCAAAAACATCGCTGACCTCTAAGGACGAATGAGACTGAGGTCTGTCGTAGACAGATTTTATAAGTTAGAGCTTAATTTGAGGCAAATAAAACGAAGATGATGTTATTCACGAGCAAGTAGAAATTTACCATATGTATAGTATGCCACGTATTTACCTGAACGAGAACTTACGGTGGAATGAAGATGTTTTACTTGAAGATCGTTATCACAAAAATGATGCCGTACATATCCAATGTTGCCAAAGCATCTGATAAAACTGAGAAGGTATTTGCACAGCTGTCGAGTATTATTCTCAATATTGGTGGCACTCGGAAGGCGCGAAAAAAAACTATCGACAGCAGTGGTGAATTCTGTGTTGCTCTACATAGCACTTAGGTAGGATCACACTCTCCCGTATGTACGGAACAGATTTCAGCGACGGGCATTGCTGGGAAGAATATGTGGATGTCATACAGTTTGAGAGGTGACAATAAATATCTTTGCTGAACCTTAGATGAAACTACCGAAAAATGGAGCTGGACTCTAGTGGTGAACCTACCTGCATAGTGCCGCAGAAAACATAGGCAAATGGACTACCATTTTACTAAAATCCTGTCGAGTTACGGTTGTTTTGGCAAGTACAACCACCAAATAGGAAAAAAGCTCACTTCAGGCTGTATTCACTATGCACTAACCACTGTGGATGATGCATTACACACCATGGCAGAATACACGGCATGGTTGGAAGAAGGGGATGTCCTAACGACAATTATTTTACCCTTAGATATTAACAGTCTGGTGAGGAAGGTAATTTAAAATCGGGCGGTCTGGACTGCTTTTTTAATATACATCATTACGGAGAATGTCGAAAGGGAATGAGAAAGCGCAGAAAGATTTAGTAGTTAATTTATATTTGTTGTGGGCCAAACGGCTAAGTTGAAAGGATAGAGCATTCCTTATTTTGTAAAGACGATTTATTGTATTGTGTATTTGCTCTACTAATAAACAATGCGGGGAGCTAGAGTATTGCCTCATAAGGCGTATTCGGCCCTCCACGATTTACAAAAAAAAAAAAGTTTAGTTAGGCTAGGTTAGAGCTGGATTGATATATCCTTCTCTTCAGTAACTGTCTATGGTTTTGTCACCCCAATTCCCTAAATTGATTCGTTATTTATATCGACGGTTAGTATCATTTAACATTTTCGAATTTAACATTTTCTCCATCCGGACCCGATACTTTCTTGCATAATAAACGCGTTTTTTATGACTATGTTCGCATGAAAAATGAGTGGTTAAAATAATTCGGGCAATGGCAAATAGTACACACCAACGGCAGAAGAGTCTCGCAAAATAAGCAATTAGGTTTGTTAGGTTAGGTTTATTTTATTTTACATTATCAAAACTTCTTATTAAATTTAGAGAAAAATCGTTAAAGTTATAGAAAACATTAAACTAGGTATTTAATAAAAACTTTTATCTTAATAATATTTACAAAATAATTTCGTTCTTTATATTCTTAAATGGCCAATGTAATAATATTATAATTTAGTACTTATATTAGGTATATATTGTTTGCTTAATGGGTAATTAATTATATAATATTTTTTTCAAATTATTTCATGAAAGATCTTACTTGTACACATATCATATTTTCTGATATAGACTAAAGTAAAAGAATTGAATATTATAATTATATTATTATTATATTATTATAATTATACATTTTATAGTTTAAAAAATGTATAAGTATTTTATTTTATTGATGACTGATATAATAATTGTAAAATCAACATGCCTTTCGAAAATAAGTAATCTTTAAGTTAGTAACTGACTATCTCGCATAAATGCCACTTAACGTATAGAGGGGAAAATGTAGGAAAGGGGAAAAGGTTAGAAAGAACAATCAAATTACAGAATATAAATGCAAATATAAAGTGGACTGTATTATTTTGACTCTATACTAGAACATGTCATGGGATGGGTGAGAACTTATATTCTAAACTAATATATAAAATCAATAATTATAAGACCTATAAACTATACTATACTATACTATGCTTTACTATACTATACTAAAATTATGATGATGGCATGACATAATGATAATGGAAGATAATATTTAATAGATCCAACGTGGAGAAGTGACTGAATCAGATGTCGGCGGGTAAATGGATCGCAGGACAGCGAAATAGCGTGAAAGGTTAACATGCAAAACTGGATTTTAAAATTATTCGTGCAACGGCAAATAGCACACACAAAGCAAGAAGAATAAAATTAAATTTTTGCATAGGTATATCAACAAGGAACGACAACGACGACTGTGAAATAAATTTCAACTATATGGATTACAGGAAAACCACGTGTACGCCGTACGAGAAAACTCGTCCAATACGTCTAGATGAACAAAAAGCCACGAAAAAATACTCAACTGTCAACATTACGGAGTCACCGACAAAGATGACAATAGAAGAAATTGGAAATACGGTATTGTTGTGACCATGACGAAGATGAACTTCTGGTGGTGGGTTCTGCGTTAAGCCGTTCTGTATCGTAGAATAATATTAAAAAAGAGCTGATACTCCTACCGCAAAGATACAGGTGTACAAATCATAATGTTCAATTTTAATTATAATTTGAATGCAATGATAAACCATTGCATTCGAAAAACGACTCTGAGCGAAGTTCAGTCAGATAATTTAGGTATTGATTAAAATTTTCACATTTTTCATTAAATATTCTGCAAGTATACTTGCTCATAATATTCCTTGTCACCTAAATGCCTAAATAGTTTTTTGACAGAACTTCGATCAAAATATTTTTTTCGGATGCAATGGTTTATCATTGCATTCAAATTCTAATTAAAATGAAACACTATGATTTGCACACCTGTATCCTTGCTACAGGAGTATCAGCCTTTTTTTTTAAACTTTAAACAGCTATAAAAAAAATAATTGTAAAAGTTATAATTCACAATTAATTGGAACTGAGTGAAATAAAATGAATTAAAATTCATTAAAATTATCAAAAAAATTTTTTTTAATTTAATTTAACATTATTGTAAAATATTGAAATATAATAAGAAAAATCCATATTAAAATTAATACTTTAATTATTGATTTTACTGAAATCTTAACTTTAAATAACTATAAAAATAAATTGAGATATTAGATTTTTCTAATATTTCGGAAAGACGTTAAAATATATATATATATATATCCGTATGCTTCAATAAATTTTTTTGACCTTTTTATTAATTTTTATTGTAAAAGTATTGTGCAATAATACGAAGAATACTTGAATGGATTTTAAGATTTTCGTTTAAACAAATAATATCAACTTTAAAAAGCAATAAAAAATGAGACTTTTTTTCTAATATTTTAGTATTATCTTATTTAGTATGTGAGTATACTTCAGTAAAATTTTCAAACCTAAATAATTTCCAATCAATCAATCATATACAAAGAATCGATAATTTTAGGAAATATTAAAAGTTCTATATTACGTTGACAAATTAATGAAACGGTTCTAAAATGTTATCACATATATACATCTACGTTAACATTCAAACAAAAAAGTCTCTAGGTTTAAAATTGCCTAAGTTATATTAAAAATATTAAAATCGAATTCGTCGAAATTTCAGTTTTCGTGAAAATTGCCGTATTTTCATCCTTTTTTTTTTTTTTGGTAATTTTTCTTATCTCATTGGATAAATTTGAAAAATTACCTAAGTAATTTACCAATTATACATTCACTTTCCAAGCGGAAAGATATTCTATATGTGAAATTCAGAGCTCTATTTCGGTTAGAAAAATTGTGTTCATACATAAAAAAGACACTCATCATTGTAAGACCAATAGAGTTTTTCACTTTGTTCAAAATCTAAAAATATTCAAGTTCTAATTAAATTCAGTAGGTATTGATTTTATTTTACCTTCTTCATAATCACCACTTTCCATTTCTTTTTTAGTTGGAATATATAAATCTAAAAAAAAAAAAAAAAAAATAAAGAATAAAAAGTATGTTCTAAAATAGTTATAAATATAAACATGATAATTTATTGCATAATTTAAATATCTCTAAATAATTAAAAATTACAAAAATATTGTAATTATTATTATACATTTTAGTAATCACTAATCATAAAATTTAATATAGAAAAATTACAAATAATATTTCTAATAATAGATGTTTCTAATTTAGCTTATATGTACTTATATAATGAAATATTTTAATAATAATTATATATCTAAAATACAGAATAGAAAGATGTGGAAAGAATAACTATAATGGTATAAGATAGTATTATATTTTTTATTAAAATTTAATTATTATGATAAATTATCGCAATCGTAAAATTGATTCTGATAAAAGGTTATTCGAACTTCAGTAGCTATTGATTATAAATGATTATTGATTGAAATTTTCACTTATTCAAGAGAATGTTTAAAATACTTATTCATTTAAACTTATTCATTAATGTAAGAATTCCAAAATTTTATGACGTATACCTATAAGCGTAAAATACGAATTGAAAGACCCAAAAAAAATGTTATTTCTCTTCTGTAAAATATTTACTGAGCTATCATAAAATGTGAAATAAAATACGTTAAAATTAAAATTTTAGTGAATATTAACAAATTTTTGGTTATTTGACATAAACTTAATTTAGAGAAATTCGAAAAATTGATTAGGGATCAATGACGTATTTAGGGGTGCTCAAGTTTTTTTTTAATATTGTCACAACCTATTACATAGAATTTTTTTTTTTGTATAGTTAATAATAAAATACATATACCTATTATAATTATGTAATATGTACTTCAATTTATGTATTTTTTTTAATGTAAAACTAATATGCCTTTCAGAATAAGAGTGTAACGCAGAATGCATTGATTTCACTATGATGTGGTTTTTTTTTTTTTACAAATACACCTGTTGCTGAAGAAATTTAGGTTGGGAAGGGGTCGTTTTTTTTATTTTTTTTATCTGGGGTGCAAAATTCCTAAATACGTCTCTGCCCTAATAAAATGTAAATAATAATTATTCATGATTTTCTACTTCGAAAACATATATTTATGGTAATTATGGAACATTATTTTTGGTAGAAAAATTGTTTTCATTGAACCTAACAAAAAAAAAGATACCTTTACATCATTTTAAAACCAATACATCTTTCGTTTTCCTCAGTATATAGAAAACTAAATAATTGAATTAAATTTGAGTTAAATTGTTAACGATTATTCAATATTAACAATTAATTTTAATTAACTTTATTGCCACTTGAAAATCATGATTAGGTAATCATAATATACTAGAATATTAAAGTATGTTACTCTGCGAGGAAGCAAATTAACGTTATTGTCTAATCATTAAAAATATTTCCTATCAAATCATGCTATATTAATTGATATTGACTAGAAAATAACATTAATGAATGAAATTTCACATAGGTAATTGATTGGATGTATAAGTTTTCCAGTGAATAATATCATGTCATATTATTTTCAGCATTAATTGTTATTTTTAAAAGTATATCACCACAATATAAACACAGATTAAATGTCATAAAAATGTTTATGTAGAATTTATATTTGAAAACATATACATATTTACAGTAGATTTATACACAATAGCTTATGCAAATGCCAAATTGTATATCTTATCGAATTGAAAGGAAATATAATAATAGGTAAAACATAAAAAAATTCATAAAATAAAATTGTACTGTTTGTTTAATATAACTATTAAATCGAATATAATATTATAGCGTTTTATTCCTCTTTAAAAGTTAAAACTGATACGGATTTCTAAAATAAGAGTAAAAATTAATTAATAATATTTATCCTCTAGAGCAGAGGTCTTCAATCCGCGGCTCGCAAGCCGCTTGAAGCCCCCTCTGTCATTATGTGCGGCCCGCAATCATATTTGAAATTTAGCATGTACCTATATTTTGTATTTCAATAAAATTATAATTGTTAAGCTATCGCTATCGTAAATGTTTTGATATTATAATAAAATAAAAAATTTGTAATTAAAAAAAATGTTTATCTATATATTATGTTTTAGTAATAATAATTTGTAATTTAAAATGTACGATGTACCTATTCATAAAAATTGGTATAATAAAACTAAATTTTTGTATAAAATACATATGTATACTACGAATGCGGCCCTCAAGATTTTTAAAAAATAATACATGGTCTGCTGCATAATTTGATTGGCGATCCACTTATTTTAATATAAATTTTTCGGGACCCGTGTCAATTATGAAATCACGTTAAACATATTACATTATGTAAATTTTATATATTATAATATAATATAAAATATTTTTTCTTCATATTTTTAAGTTTAAACTTTACACTGTAAAATAATATAAAAAGAAGATCTTCCAAAATCCCAAAATCCCAAAATTGCATGTTGAAGATCACTGCTCTAGAGAAATAAATATCTTCTTAAATAATTTAGTTAAATATAATATTATATACGAGTATATAATTTATAAATTTAAATTATAATTATATTTTTTAAACTTCAAGTTGGAACTAGTATTAGAATTTCATTAAATACCTGAAGTTAATAGAGCCCGTTTTTCACACCTTAATTGGTTATCAGTATTAATTTCATGCAAAGATGATATTATTGTGTCTTACAGTTATGTAAATTAAATCGAAATGAAAAATCAACACTAATTAAAACATACTACTTTAACAAAAATATACTATAAATGAAATGATCCAGTGTTCCAAAAATATATTAAATTAAGAAAAAATAATCAATAAGAATTGCAGTCGTGCAAGTATCAAAGAAATTATACTTTGTGAAGCAATTAAAGTCATGGTGGTGAATAGTGACTAGTAGACTATAGTGAGTTTACAAGGTCATATTATGTAATGTATTTTTAAAACTAATATAGTTTCTCTTATATTTAATTCTTGAATTCTTGATTAATAAAACAAGTCAAAAATAATCAAGAATTAAAAATAATATAAGAGAAGCTATTGAAATATCAAAAAATAAAAATAATCTGTTGAATTAGGATTTAAATCCATTACAAAATAACTTGTTAAAACGGTTACCATAATAATTAATAATAGAACCGGCTAGACACTCATCGTGTAATGACGTCATGCACGGGGAACACAAACTATATAAGGGAAATGAACACGCCGATAGTGGTCAGTCTGTGTTTTGCACTAAATATGGTAACGTTGTTATCGAAATACGTATTTGCTTAAATAAAAGTAAAATTTTTTATGACTTTGGGTTTTTATTTATTTAAATATATTAACTACAAGTTAATACCTCAACAATAAATAGTAAAATAATATATAATATACAATAATTTCTATAATAAATACAGTGAGATTCAAATAATTAATTATAAAATTTGTTATTTTATAATTATTATAAATAGTAATTACTAATATAGTAATATACCTTCTTTATAAAAGTCCAATAGAGTATAATCGTCATAGACATCTGAGTACTTTGGATAATCTGTATGAAAAACATTAATATACATAAATAATCATAAAATATGTTTTTAAAATTTATTTAATAAAATTTAACATTATAAAACAGTGAATGTCATAAAATAGGTAGGTACAGTAATATTACCATAACAATATTAAGTTAGCAAACATAAAGCAAGGAAAGGGATACTCCTTCCGCTAGCATATAGGTGTGAAAATCATAGTGTTTAATTTTAATTCGAATTTGAATCCAATGATAATAAAACATTGCATTTGAAAAGACGATTCTGAGCGAAGTTCAGTCAAATAATGTAAATGTCGTAGACATATAGTCAAATCAGGCATTTTGTCAAATGCCTAGGCAAATAGTAAAAAAAATTAGTTCGAATACAATTTTACTAAATGCCTGTTGTGCATTAGTCAAATAGTAAAACAACTTATTCTGGAGTTGTACGCTGTAGCCATTATTACTTATAATAATGTCCAGTGATGGATTAAAATTTGTCAAATTAATATAAAGATAACATAATAGTATTTATAATAAACTGGAATTTTCAATCAATATTCTATAGAAAGTTTCAAAACAAACAACAGTATTTGGTCTTTGTATATATGTTTTAAAATTAAAATTGGATGCTGAAGCAAATGTCACCAAACAGTCGAAACTTCTACTTGTAAGAACTAAGAATAAATAAATAGGTAATTTAACATAATATATAATTGTGTAAAAAATATATTCATTATTTAATAAATCACTACTATTTTTTTTTTAAATTGGCTAAAAAAAAAAATTTATATTATAATTAAAATAATTCATAGTTTTTAAATACTTGGGAATTCTAAATTTTTAAAATAAATGTTGTCCAATAACACTATATTATGTATTATTTACCCTATCATGAGTAGAATATATTTTTATATAACATACTTATACGTTATACTCTTACTACATTATAGTTTTAGTTAATTATTGTTAACTATATAGATAATTTATAATTATAAATAATAATGACTACAGCGTACAACTCCAGAATACGTTGTTTTACTATTTGACTAATGCACTACAGGCATTTGGTCAAATGACTAGGCATTTGGTCAATTGACTAGGCAAATAGTAAAATAATTGTATTCGAACTAAATTTTTTTACAATTTGCCAAGGCATTTGACAAAATGTCTGATTTGACTTTTTGCCTACGACATAAATATTAATTAAAATTATGACAATTTTTATTAAATATTTAAAACGCAAAATTTTATGATATAGGTACACATTTAGTAAATAAATGAACACCCTATAAAATTTAAAGTTCAATATAAATGCTCATAAAATCCCTTGTCACCTAAATGCCCATATCATAAAAAATTTTAGTAAATTTTATTTAACACTAATGTAAAATATTGAAATATAATTGAGAGAATCCATATAAATATTTTAAATATTAATTTTACTGAAATTCAAATTTTAAACACATATAAAAAAAATTGAGTGTTGTAATTTCCCTCACATTTTGGAAATACAATAAGATAATATTGTATATATCGGTATATTTCATTAAAATTTTCAAAAAAATTTAAAATTTTCTATTAATAATTTTTATTGTAAAAGTATTGAGAAATATTAAGAAGAATATTCATATGGATTATAAGATTTTCGTTTAAACTAAAAATATCAATTTAAAACCGATATAAAAAAAATTTTTGAGAAAAGGGATTTTTCTAATATTTTTATTTATTATAGTAATATGTAAGTATACTTCATTAAAATATAAAGACCTTAATGCCCAATATTGCCAATTTTTTCAAACATTATATACATAAGAATAAGAATTTTACGAAATATTCAATGTCTATTTTGTAGAAAAACGTAACGTAACGATTCAAAATATCACATATATATAATACCTATGTAAACACCCAATAAAATTTAACAAATTTCCAACTTCAAAATTGTCTGAGATATCGTGAAATAATGAAAACAAATTCGTCGTTTTTTGTATCGCATAGGGTCAATTTTAGAAAATTCGAAAAATGACCTAAATAAAGTACCAACTACATCCACTTTCCAACCGGAAACATATCCTATTCATGAAAATCGGAGCATTATTTCGGGTATTAAATGTGTCTTCAGTAATAAAAAAAAAAAAAACACGCATCATTGTAAAACTGATATACATTCTTCGCTTCTCTAAGAATTTTAAATTATTATTGGAAATAAAAATAATTAAATTCAATAAAAATAAAAATTTCTTCATAAATAATATATAAGTACATAAATAATAATTAATGCATTAATAAATTTAATATAAGCAATAATAATTTAATATCAGTTAAGTGATCTTTTTTTCCTAATACATAACAAATATTTGACAACATTCAGTCATCTTATATTCGTTAAAAATTAATTTTAATTTTTTAATAATCTGCTATTTCTGCACAAAATTAATTTTAGTTCAAAGCTTAAAAGAACAATAACATTAATTACAAGATAATATAAAATAAGTTATTTTATAATAAATTATAAAACTAATGTATACCGTTTTCTTCGGCATTAGATGATGACGCTAAAAATAGAATAATTTTAAACATTACTAAATTTTTTCAGTAAAATTAAAGCCTAACGTTTTCCAATATATTAATCTTAACAATTATATTTTATATATAAATAAATGTATATTATTAAAACATACGAGTATATTAAAGAACATTTCATTGTGTTTCTACTCGTTATTTATATTTAACTTATATTTACATAAAAATGTAATTTATACAAATAATAAAGAGGAAGGGTAGGTATACAGGTACAAAGAGGAATGTGTAGAATTTTGATTAAAATTTGAATGAAATGATAAATCATTATATTCCAAAAACGATTTTGAGCGAAGTTCATCAGATAATATTATGTACCGATTAAAATGTTTACAATTATCATTCTCTACGTTCAATATAAATAATTTATCATAAAACCCATAAATGAGTCACCTAAATACCTAAATATGGTAGTACTTTGATCAGAATCATTTTTGGAATGTAATGATTTATCATTGCATTCAAATTTTAATTAAAATTAAACACTATCCCATTTACACCTGTATCCCTTACACACCAGTATCCATTCCCTTGTTTTTTTTTTTTAGATTCTGAGCGTAGCGAAGAATGTATTGGTTTTACAATGATATGTGTCTTTTTTTTTTAAGTATGAAGACACTTTTACTACCCGAAATAATTCTCCGATTATCACGAATAGCAACGTACGTTACCCCCG
>JAIUCT010000016.1:7387175-7416443 GCA_021307375.1 Tetraneura akinire | reverse complement strand
ATATATATATATATATATATATATATACAATAACAACGAGTATCTAATGAAGAAGCAAACGAGTTACTCTAACATTGAGGAATTTATTATTTAATATTTTAGGATAATATAGGAATTATTGAATTTAGAAAATTAAAAATTTTACTGAGTGTTTACACGTGTACTTCATATACGTCTAAAAATTTTAGAACTCTTATGAGTCTAAATATAAATGATGTAATAATAACTAGGTATATTGTCTGACTGAACTTCCCTAGGTGGTTGATTAGAACTTAGAGTTGTTTTCGAATGCGATATCATTGTATTCTAATTTCATTAAAAATACAACATTATCCACTCTACACATACATCCTATTCACAGCAGTATAAGACTATCAAGTCGTCGTTTTAAAAATTATATTTAAAGTATAAATTATAATTACTTACGATTATTTAATAAAATATTACATAAAAATAAAAATTGTTACCTGAATAAATATTTTGAAATATAATAGGTATCATTGATGTTATAAAAAATATAATATATGTAAAAGAAGCCATAATATTACAATTTGTGAATATTATAAAACGTAACGTAAGAATAAATTGAATTAGTTATATTCAAAGTTGAATAATGGTCTGCTTTAATATTTTATACCAGTATTTATGTACGAGTAATAATTATTAATAGTTTATTTAATATATATATATATGTGTGTTTACTTTTTCTTTATTTATACAGTTGGGAGCTTTAATTATACATACATTATCTGTATTAATATTTTAAAGTAATATAAAATAAATTACAAGTTTGAAAAATATTAACTATATACGTATAATATAGTAATGTTGTTTTATTTTATATAATTCGAATATAATTAAAGGAGACTAAATTGTAGTTCTTATTAGAATTTACTATTTATTTATAATTATAGTCTTTCAGTGCTTTCTAGTATGAGATTTATTTATTCTATGCCTAATAATTATTAGATTCTATGCTTATGACTGAGGCAAATAATGAATTGATATTAAAATATTCTCATTATTATGTGCCTATTTCTTTTTTGGAAACCTACAAATGTTTGCAGGATTGCTATAAAGCTATATGTTTACTACGGAGAAGATATACTCGTACCTATTTTAGATTAAAGATTCTCAACCTTTTAAGGTCCACGCCCCCTTTCAAAATATTTTATGAGTTCACACCTCACCTACTTTCTACTATAAGATTGATGTATGCATAATATTTATATATAAACTATACTTTAATGTTGGTTATTGGATTAATATGAATACAACTTCAATGGAGCTGATTCGTAAATAATTTGAACACAAGTTTTTAGTATCAGCTTTGGTTTATTTCACATTCAAAATTTTTATACAATATAAGATCTTAAAATTAATATATACACGATATCCGGATGGGAATTGTCCAGGGGGGGTCAATAGATACACTACACAACCTACAGGGGTGCAGGATCCCAATTCCCTAACAACCCTTGGCAAATACCAAGGGTTACCCGAGCCTATCTCCCGGGTCGCAAGGATTCAACCGTTGTGGTCGATAATGAATGTAGGACTACAATAACCACACAAATAGATGGTCAAATGCAATGCACTAACCTAACCATCTATAAACAGAAATTTCCATCGTAAATCTCGTAATACTTCTTTGAGCAACTCCCGGGGGTTGGCTATATCACAGATCATAAATCAAATTAACGAACCATTCGGTAATATATACATTATAATAGTGTTAGGTGATTTTTTCTAATTATCTAGAATTAGCTAGAGGGCAAAACGACAAAAAATAACGAAAAAACGGCATTTTTCACGAATACTGAAATTTCGAATTACGAATTCAGTTTCAATGTCAAGATAACTTAAGCAATTTTGAAGTTAAAAGAGACTTTAAAATTTTATTGGGTATTCACATAAGTTATGTATATATGTGGTAAAATTTTGAAACCGTTTTTAAATTGTTTACATTAATTTTAACTTCTAAATATAGCTTATATTTTATTTTATGTTTTAATATTTCATAATAATATTATTAATAGGTAATATACTCGTACGAGTATTATGATTGTATTAAAATGATCTTCTCTTAGAATCGTCTTTTTAATTGTGATTATTATTATGTAGGTAATATAATAAATTCTAAGTAACTTCAATTATCTAGAATAATTAGTTAAAAATAAAAATAAATTATATTAAAGACATAAAAAGTATTTTTACAATTCATAATACGTTAATTTTAAACATCCATTAATGTCATAAATTGTGAATATTGAGTTTCCATATCATAACTATACAATAATTTACTGTGAACATCAGCTACACAACATTGTCGGAGAGTTTTAACACCTTTAATTAAAGTAATATAAATTTATACTAGTATCATTAATAAACCTACACATTTATAGTGTTATCATATAATTATTCAAAATATATAAAATTGTGACAAAATAGCATTACCTATTTAATTATAAATTATATAAATTGTAGTTAGCATGAAAAATTATGTTTAGTGTAAATGATTAAATTATTTGCTTTATAAATTAGTAAATGATTATCAAACTCTCTAACTATACCAATGGTTTTCAACCTTTTTTACATTGCGGCACACTTTATCTCCTACAAAAGTGTCGCGGCACACTAATCAATAAAGGTAATATGTGAAGCATATTTTATATATAAAATATATTATACACATTTATAGGTACGCTGTTTACAATTTACCCTATTAGAGGGTTAATTATTGTGAAATAATTGAATAAAATGATAAAAGAAGAAGACATGATAAACCTGCCACAGGTATACCGGTTTGCAAATCATAGTGTTTGAATTAGAATTTGAATGCGATAAAAAATTATCACATTCGGAAAAAATAATTTTAAGCGAAGGTCTGTCAGATATGGGTATTTAGGTGATTCATTATAAGGAATTGTATGGACATTTATATTGAATTTAGAGACTTAAAATATGTATTTAGTGTTCATGTATGAACCAAATATAAATGATAAAATTTTAGAACTCTTACGTCGAAATAATGCTCCGATTTTCACGAAAAGCACATGTTTCCGGTTGAAAAGTGGATGTAGTTGGTATTTTATTTAGGTCATTTTTCAAATTTTCCAAAATTAACCCTATGCGATAAAAAAAAAAAAGACAAAAAACAACGAAAAACGGCATTATTCACGAAAACTGAAATTTCGACGAATTCGGTTTCAATATTTCACGATAACTCAGACCATATTGAAGTTAAAGCTTTGAAAATTTGTTTGTGTTTTTACATAGGTACTTTATATATGTGGTAAAATTTTCTATTTTATGTATATAATAATATAACTATCAATTTTTTTAAAGCTGCTCTTGAAAGCTC
Organism: Tetraneura akinire; assembly: GCA_021307375.1. Lineage (NCBI taxonomy): Eukaryota > Metazoa > Arthropoda > Insecta > Hemiptera > Aphididae > Tetraneura > Tetraneura akinire. The sequence goes on along the minus strand of JAIUCT010000016.1, from coordinate 7,413,079 downwards.
TTGATATTTTTAGTTGAAAAGAAAATCTTAAAATTGATATAAGTATTCTTCTAATTATTTCTCAATCCTTTTACAATAGAAAATAATAAAAAGGCCAAAAAATTTGGAAAATTTTTGAAAATTTATTGAAGCATATATATCTTAACGTATTTTCAGAATATTATGAAAATCTCAAGTCTCAATTTATTTTACAGGTGTTTAAAATTTCAATTTCAATAGTATCAATATCTAGAGTAATTAAATGGTGTCTTCCTATTATATTTCAATATTTTTGAACAATGTTAAATAAAATTGACAAACATTTTTTAAAAATTTCGAAAATTTTATTGAAGCTTAAATAAGTTTTCCAATTAATTTTTAATTATTACATTTACGGTTATTTTTTATATCTGTTTAAAATATAAAAAAAAAGAGTTGATACTCCTGCCGCATGGGATACAGGTGTATGCAAATCATAGCTTTTAATTTTAATTAGAATTTGAATGCAATGATAAACCATTGCATTTAGAAAAACTATTTTCAGCGAAGTTCTTTCAGATATAGTCATTTAGGTGACAAGGGATTTTATGAGCATTTATATAGAACTTAGAGACTTGAAAATTATATTGTAATATATTAATCTTTACAATAAGGGTGTTCATTTATGTACTATATGTGTGATAAAATTTTGCGTTTTAAATTTTAACAAAAAATGTCAATATTTTAAAAAAATACCTACATTATAATCTGACTGAACTTCACTCAGAATCGTTTTTTTCGAATGTAATGGTTTATCATTGAATTCAAATTATAATTAAAATTAAATCCTGTGATTTGCACACCTGTATCTCATGCGCCAGGAGTATCAACTATTCCTTTTTATATTGTATTTTAAATAAGTAATTACTAATATTTGTTTAAATAATACATACCAAATAAAAATTGTTTTGAAATGTTATCTTTCATATAATCAAAATACTTTAACATTTTTTCATCTGTAATATTACATATAATGTATATAAATACACATACAGAAATGATACTTATATAGGTACTTATTTTGCTTCTCTGAGGAATATAATGCTTTTAAAATATATTTTTTTTTTAACATATTTTTTAATATAAAGTTTAGGATTATTTATTATTATGATTTTAAATTTAGACAATTATTTGTAACATAATTTGTAACAGTTAGTATTAAGAGATGTAAAATTTAAATATAATTAGTTAAAATATATTTTATGAAAACTTTAATGGGTTGACTTTTTATTTTTCTAATTTCTAAGAATAATTTAAATTCTGATCGAAGCGAAGAATATTGTATTGGTTTTACAATGTTGTGTAAAATAATGCTCCGATTTTCACGATTAGCATATTTTTCCGGTAGAAAATTGAAGGTAATTGCTACTATATTTAGGCCATTATACAAATTTCTCAATATTGAGACTGAAACTGAAATTTTACGAAATCGATTTCAATATTTTTGGATAACTCGAGCATGTTGAATTTAGAAACTTAAAATACTTAATCCCTTCCACAGCTATTATCTCTTATTTTTATAATATAAACAGATATATAAACGAAAAACAATAATTGCAATATTCACAATTAATTGGATTTGCGTTAAAAACTCAATAAAATTTTAAACTTACGCGTAGAATGAAAAGAGGTGGAAGCTTTATTATAGGTAAACACAAGAACAAAAATATACGATTAAATATTAGTATTATTATTATTTTGAACTAATTAATATATATAAATATGAAATTTACTTAATAAAATAAAAAATTGTGAGATTGATATAAATTCTTACTATATTTGTAATACGTTATAATGAATAACACATAATTATCATATGTCCCTAAGAAAAGCAAATACAATTTTTCAAAAATATATTATGTACTTATTTTAGAGTTGTAGACTTGTAGTTACTTATTGTATTGTAGGTATTAATATTATGTTATTGTATATAAAATATAATATATATTATTCGAAACATATCAGGAGATAAAATTAAAATGTAAACTAAATTAGGTATTAAAGAATAAAAAGATCTCTAATTTAATTTTTATTCTTTACCTCCAATAGCCTCCATTTCATAAAACTCTAATTCGGCTAATAAAATAGTTTACATATAATAATGATATACATATAATACTGTATAAAAATTTAATTTTTTTTTTTTTCAAAGGATTTTTTAAGTAGAATTTTATTTTATTTTTTTAATTTTAATTTTAATTTATCTATATACCTAGCTGTATTTCAAGTAATAATAAATACCTAGATAATGTTTGTTACTTAGTTTATTATTTTGCACTACAAAATTGGTTTTCAAAATAGGAACTACATTTTTTTTACATAATATTATTAATTTTTTTTTTTTTATATCATTTTCAATATTTCAAATTCATAATTCCAACTAACGCTTTCTTTGATAATTATAAAAGTTAAGTAAAATGGATAAAATCGCATTTATCGTAGTAGAGAGATCTAATATATCTGTATCAAACGAACTGGCTATTGGTAACTCCATCCACAACAAATTATTCTACACATGACGTCATATATTTTTATAAATATGTATATCAATCTATTATCTATATGATTTAACTATTTTATAGGTGCATATAATAAGTAAAACATTATTTTTTTCATGTAGGTATGCTCTATACGGTCATATATAGGTAATTATTTTATTTAATAAAATGATTACTACTTACAAACACAATCTATGTTTAAAAAAATAATATACTCGTATGTATATACTAAATGTATTTTATTTAATATACTAATTAATATTACATATTATTCATTCCTTTCATAATCATTAAACATAAAATTGTATAGTTTATGGATATTTCAAGCCATAGTGTAAATTATTTTATTAGAATAAGATAAAAATTTCTTACAGTACCTAATAAATATTAATATTGCTTAAATCACATTTCTAAACAAATTATATATTTGTTTTAAAGTTTTTATTCTTAATTTATAAGAAATATTATCTTTTATAAAAGTTATTTATATAATATTTATAGCTCCCTTTTTTAATTAACTAAATAATAATGTCATTGAAAATTAATAAACTTACTATTTATTAATGCTAAAAACCAAAAATTAATATTATTTTTGAATATATAATTAATATACATAAATAAATTTATTGAAGTATAATATACCATTTTTAAAAAAAATCAAATAAATAAATTTAACTTCTATTTAAAAAAAATCCTTACTTTATAGAATAAAAAAGTATGTAGCATAAAGTATGAGGTTATAATAACAGTGATAATTGCATACAAGTAACATGTACAATTATTTATAAATTGAGTTTAAAAAAAATTTTGGACCGTAAACGACAATACTTTACACCAAATAATAATGTGTCTTTTTTTTTTATCCTTTTTCTTTTTCTTATGTTGAAGACACTTTTACTACCCGAAATAATGATCCGATTTTCAGGAAAAGAATATGTTTCTGGGTAGAAAGTGAATGTAGTTGGTACGTTAATAAAGTTTTTTTCGAATTTCTCAAAATTGACCCTATACGATAAAAAAAAAAAGACAAAAATGACGAAGAACTGCATTTTTCACGAAAACTGAATTTTCGAATAATTCGATTTCAATATTTCATGAAAACTCAGACAATTTTGAAATTAGAGACTTGAATTTTTTTGGGATTTTCACATAAGTATCATATACATGTGATAAAATTTTGGAACCAATATATTAATTTTTCTAAAAAAAAAAAAGATTAAAAAATTGTCCATTTAGTGTAAAATATTGTCGTTTTCATAATATAGATACATTTCATGAAATGGATATCTACTTCATGAAAATATCAATTTCACTAAGATGATGCGACATATAAATAGATTCATTACACTAATTATGTTTTATCACTTTATATAATATATACTTATGCATATTAATAGTTTTATAATAAATATTTATGAGTATGGTTAACATATTATTTAAAAAATTTTAAATGTAATAAACTAATAACTATAATTTTACTTTCTGCCTGTTCATATTGCTCTGCTATATTAGGTATATTTAAAATATGATTATAAATTTCAATTCATTATGTAAACCATATATATTATATTATAATTTTATAAGATTTTATACAATTTTAAGTAAAAGTTTTCCAAAAGAAAATTATTATATGATAAATTTGGACGAAAAAATATTTAACACACGATTGTTTAATATTATATTATTTATTATTTCAATTATTCCTATAAATTCGATAAATATACATATCTTAAGTTTTTTTTAACCAATATTAAACCCTGAGGAAGCAGAGAATGATGTGTGTCTTTTTTTTTTTTTTTTTTTTTTTTTTTTTTTGACAATTTTACTAACCGAAATAATTTTCTGAATTCATGAATAGTATATATTTCTGGTTGAAAAGTGGATGTTGGTACTTTAAAGTCGATACTTTATTTATCAAAATATCTCAAAATTGACTCTATGCGATAGAAAAAACGAACAAAAAATGAAAAACGGCATTCTTCTCAAAATATGAAATTTCGACGACTTCGATTTGATAAATCAAACAATTTAAAAGTCAGAAACTTGAAAATATTATTGAGTATTCACACAGGTACCTACTTTATATATGTTATAATATTTTGCAACTCTTACGTTAATTTTTCTACAAAATATAGGACTTAGACTATTTCGTAAAATTTTCTTTTTTATGTACGATTATATAATGTTTGATAAAATAGGAAATTTTTAAATTAAGGTCTGAAAATTATTCTGAATATATTCTGAAAATATATTCTGAAATATTAAAAGAATCCTTAATCTCAATTTTTTTAATAACTATTTAAAGTTGATTTTTTAGTTTAAACGAATATCTTTGAATCCATACGAATATTCTTCTTATTATTTCTCAATACTTTTACAATAAAAATAATAGAATAGCCAAAAAATTTGGAAGATGTTTGAAAATTTTATTGAAGCATATACTCACATAATATACTCTATGCTATATACCTTAACGAATTTCCAAAATCTGAGGAAAATTTTAAGAATCATTTTTTTTTTATATTGGTGTTAAATTTAAAGTTTCAGTAAAATTAATATTTAAAGTATTTATATGGATTCTTCCTATTTTATTTCAATATTTTACAATTTAGGTGACAAGGGACTTTATGAGCATTTATTTTGAACTTTGAGACTTTAAAATGTATAGGGTGTTAATTTATGTACTATATGTGTACCTAAATGGTCCCTGTATATATGTGTGATAATATTTTGCGTTTTAAATATTTAAGAAAAAATGTTAAAATTTTAATCAATACCTACATTATCTGACTCAACTCTGATTGAACTCTGATTGAATGCAATGGTTTATCATTGCATTCAATCTAATTAAAATTAAACACTATGATTTGCACACCTATATCCTTGCGGCATGTAATTATTTAATTAGAAATACTTAATTAAAAAGAATAATTGTCTAATAATAGTTTTATTACTATTATTAGATAGTATAATAATTTTTGAGGTAGGTACTCAATTGTTAAAAATAATATTTTATTAATTATAATTTTATCAATAGATGCATTATACGAATTCTAGTAATTACAATACAGGATGAACGTGAATCTACTTAAATATGTCGTAATTTCTCTTTCGTTAGGTAATATAACAGTAATATAGGTAGTAGGTATAGGTACTATTGTTTGTGTTCAAATTAAAACAACCACAGTACGTTACTTTCGGTTACATTTCAGTATTTATATATAGTTTTAAAAAAGTACTAACTACGTATTTGTAAAAAAATGCCTGTCTATTTTTCTTACATAATTCGCGTACGACCTATTTCAGGCTTAATATTAAAAAATGATTATCAATATTATAATACTTACTAGTGAGTGGTACATCTAAAGTTTTTTAATAAATAATTTTATCAAAATGTATAAGTTTTACGCATTATAAATTTCAATAAAAAAAAAATTGGAAATTAAGAAACGTTATACTGAATAAGTCTACCTTTTTCTAGTGCGCTTTTTCATGCGTTAAAAACAAATTGTGTTTATGTATCACAATGTTGAATGAAAAGTTTGCAATAGGGCATATTATTTCGAATTTAATGTTTAACACTTTTGACTTCAAGAGAAATTCCAGTTAATTCACTGTGCATTTATTTTATATGATTTTAGATTCTGAGCGAAGCGAAGAATGTATTGGTTTTACAATGATGTGTGATTATTTTTTTTTTTATGTCTGTGTACAAAAATACTACCCGAAATAATGCTCCGATTTTCACGAATAGGGTATGTTTCCGGTAGCAAAGTGGATGTAGTTGGTACTTTACTTAGGTCATTTTTTGAATTTCTCAAAATTGACGCTATGCGGTAGAAAAAACGGCGAAAAAATGACGAAAAAACTGCATTTTTCGCGAAAAATGAAATTTCGACGAATTCGAATTCTATATTTCACAATAACTCAGGCAATTTTTAAGTTAGAGACTTGAAACTTTTTTTGGGTGTTCACATAGCTATTATATATATGTGGTAAAATTTTGGAACCGTTTTTAAATTTTTTTAGTAAATATAGGACTTCGAATATTTCGTAAATTTCATCATTGCATTCAAATTCTAAGTAAAATTAAACGCTATGATTCGCACACCTGTATCCTGTGCGGCAGGAGTATCAGCTCTTTTTTTGGATGTGTTCTATTTTTTTAATATGAAAATATCTAATTATTTAACATCAGTCTATTGCAGTTATCGAAGAATACGATTATTAATTTATTATTATAGATAACCTTGTTTACATTTTTAATCTATTTTTAATCTATTTATGATTATATAATCATAAATAGATATTATATTATATTTTTAATAGATAGGTACAACAGTATGGAATACTAATCATAAAATTTTGAAACAAATAAGTGATGATTTTGCTATTGCATCATACAAGCGTACAGATAAAACCGACGTGTTTCCTGCAGTTATTATTCATGCAGTACAAGAGTGGAACTGAATGTTAAAACTGCGCACTAGTGTAAACACAGATAATAGGTACCTCGCAATACACGAGTTTAATGAAAACTATTATAAATTATTAATTCCATAAAGTTACTTTTATAATAAATGATTAATGTAAATCTTACATGCTTCGTCAACAGATACATTCGCTGCAATTAATATTTAATAGGTACCGTTATACACGATTTATACATAAGACAGGTAGATAGTAAGAGTATAAAGATAACACCATAATTATTGCTATGCACAAAGTAACAGTAGCCAAATATATTGTAAAATTAGAAGTACAGTAAACAGTAAAGCCACTATGGCAAAAATCAATATTGTATAAAAATTATGTATATATTGAATATTGACGTGTTTTCATTAATTAACGGGCGTTTCGCTAATACTAAGTTCTATATTATTATTGACGATGACAAGCTAATTTCAGCTTAGCGTACGATCACGAAGGTAATCTATTGATAATGATAATATCAATAATCAATTAAATTTATATTATACGTATGGCGTTATTTAATTATTAATTATCAAAAATAACTAACTAAATTTTACCACAATTTATTGCAATTGCTTTTCGGAAAAAAAAAATAAAAAATATTGTTATATTGGCTAAACTAAAAGCTAATTGAATGTACCTACAATATATGATTCATTAATAAAAAAAATACTATATATTAAATACATTATTTTTACTAATTAACCATAAAATATAAATAAGCAGATAAAAATGAAAAAAAAAACAGAAGTGATCACAGACAATTTCCTAAGAAAATGTTAACCTGAGTTTCAAATATATTTTTATAAATACATATTAAATAAGACATTTTTACATTAAATAATGAAATGAAATTATATATAATAATAATTAATTTTAATATATTTACGAGGTATTCTTGATAAAAAATAATCCACTATAAGAAATAATAATAATTATAATTTATAAAAATTTTCTAAATTATTACAAAACACTTAATATACGTATTATACAGGTAATTTAGGCAATTTGTATTTCAGTAATTAATGTTAAACGTAGTTAATAATAAAAATTTTACAAACACATTTAACAAAATAATTAGGTTTTAAACAAATTACTAGATATAATTATTGATTAAATTTTCTAGAAAATTTTATTAATTTATCTATTAATAATTAATTAATTATTACTTATAAATTTTTTTTATTTTAATTACATATTAATTCCTATTTTAAAATAATTTTTATATATATATATATATATTTATGATAATTTTGAATATTTCATTATACCAATATTATAATAAAAACATTTCTCTAAAAACTAAACATTAATTTTTCTATATTTAAAATTCGATATTTTTTAATTGATTTTTAATATTATAAATACGAGTACCTATATAATATTATACACAACGAATTTTTCCAAAAGTGAGTCGAAAAATAAATAGTTGATCTATAATAATATAATGAAATCGAAAAAGCAAAAAACACCAAGTCAAAATCAGCCTTCATTGGAACCACAAAAAAGTACGTCATGACTCATGACCAACAAATATGTATACAGAGTAAATCAAGACCTAAAAAGATTAGGTGTAATCAAAGTATTGACAAGGTTATGGACAAGATCTTAAAGAGCTTTCTCATTAAAACTAATAATAAATCAAATTGAATGTAAATTATAACCCTTGTAATAAATTTAATAGGTACTACTAAAATATTAATTTATTAATTAGGCATTTATTACCTAATTATTTATAACAATTGTAATTTTACCGTGTTCTGGGAATTCGTTGAATACTAAAATACACAGAATATTTAAATATCTCATATTAAAATTTTCAGTGATCAAATATGTTAAATTAATCCAACTAAATACATCATTATTCTACTAATTAACTAAAATATTTTACTAACTTGTTTTTACACAAAATTTGTAAGGATTATCCATATTATCTATATTAATTCAATTTCACAATGACATAGTATTATATTATTATCTGTAAGTTGTATTTTTGTATGTTTTCATATAAGTTTTAAGTATAATATTAAAAATGTAAATATATGTTATTACAAATGTTTCCCCGACAATTATTTTCTATATGGCTTTACTTTTTATTAACATTCAATAATTCAATAATTAAACCCAACCAACAATCAGTAAAATATAATAATAATTAATAAATATACATGAATCGTGTTAATATGTGTACCTATATTATTCAAAAAGATGAGCTGATACTCCTGCCGCACAGGATACAGGTGTGCGAATCATAGCGTTTAATTTTAATTCGAATTTGAATGCAATGATAAACCATTGCATTCGTAAAAACGATTCTGAGCGAAGTTCAGTCAGATTATAATTTTCGTTTGAACTAAAAATATCAACTTAAAACAGCTATAAAAGAAAATTGAGATTAGGGATTTTTCTAATATTTTAGTATGATGTTATGTAATATGTAAGTATACTTCAGTAAAATTTTCAGACCCTAATACCAAAAATTGCCAATTTTATCAAACATTATATACGTAAAAACGAGAATTTTACGAAATATTCAAAGTCCAATATTTTGTAGAAAAATTAATGTAACGGATCCAAAATTTTACTACATATATATAATAGCTATGTGAACACCCAAAAAAATTTTCAAGTCTCTATCTTAAAAATTGCCCGAGTTATCGAGAAATATAGAAATCGAATTCGTCAAAATTTCATTTTTCGTGAAAAATGCCGTTTTTTCGTCATTTTTTTGAAGTTTTTTCTACCGCTTAGGGTCAATTTTGAGAAATTCGAAAAATGACCTAAATAAAGTACCAACTAGATCCACTTTGCTACCGGAAACATACCCTATTCGTGATAATCGGAGCATTATTTCGGGTAGTAAAAATGTTTACAGAATAAAAAAAAAAAACAAAAAAAAAAAAACAAAAAAACAAAAAAAAATCACACATCATTGTAAAACCAATACATTCTTCGCTTCGCTCAGAATCTAAAATGAGAAAAAAATATTATTAAATCTATTTGAATAATACCATCATTCTGTCAATAATTTATGTAACAATGTTGACTGCTGAGTGCTGAGTAATTAATGTAATTATTTACCAGTAGAAATATAATGTCCAAGATGTTGAAAGTATCTTCCATAATCTATTAACAGTATTACCACAAACATAATTAATTAAGGAAAAGACGAACTGGATACTGATGTGGAAGGGATACAGGTGAGGAAAAGATAATGGTGATGCTATAATTATCGTATTATGTTATAATAAGATAAATTATGGTAAATCATTATATTCGAAAAACGATTCTGAGCCAAGTACGGCCAGATTTGGGTATTTAGGTGAGTCATTTAGGGATTCTATGATAAATTATTTATATTGAAAATAGAAACTGATAAATGTAAAAATTTTAATCGGTATATACACATATATTTTATATATTTCATTTTTTATTTATTTTTTTCATTATCTGATGAAATTCGCTTAAAATCGATTTCATGAATTTCATAATTTATCTTGCATTCAAATTTTAATCGAAATTCAACACTATCCTCTTTACACCTATATCCCTTCCCCTTTTAATAATAATTCATTCATTATTTTTAATTTAAAAAATGGTCTGGTGAAAACATAGGTACAGGTACTTATATGCAAAATTTTCAAAAATTAATTTCATATAGGTACAATCTAATCGGTACTGTACCTAAATAAATTTTCCTCTTTATAAGTTTCTTTAGCGATATTATAGTTTTAAAGAAATTTATTTTATCATAATGGATAAATATAGATTTATTAAAATTAGAAAATCACCTAATATCAAATTATTCACTCAGAATTTTAGAGAAACAACCAGAAACAAAAAAATGTAAGACATAATGATAAATGAACAAATTGAAGGACTTTCACTTTAAAAAAGTTATACATATTCTAAGTTTTCCAATTAATATATTATGTTAAATAGTACCTAAGATAAAAAATTTAAAAAATATAAATATCGTTAAAATTAATGTTTCTTAATTATATATCTATTATATTTTATTAAATGTTAGGTAGGTATCCATATACTTTATACTTAAATTGATTTAGTATAACTTACTAATTGTTGTTTTATAATGGCATTGACGTAAAGGTCCTATTATTAAATATATAATAACATCTTTAAATTCAAAAATTTTAAAGTAAGAAACAGTAATATTATTAATCCTGTTCTATATGACGTAAATGACATAGATTTAATAATATATACGTATTATAATATTCGTTTATAATTTTTTTATGTTCAATACTCACTTGTACAATCAAAAGCCGTAGACACAATTCTTTGTTTCACTGTTAAAATTAATTTATAATTTAAATAATTTAAAAATTTCCATTTGTCATTATTTACACAAATAACATAACATTAATCATTATAAATTAATTATAATAATATAATTTTTAACTTTTAATTACATGCGGAATTATTAAATATCGACGTCATACACTCCTCTGCTGTAACATCGATGTTATTCAAACTCACTCCTAATAACTGTTGGGCTTGTATAATATCTATAATATTACATAATAATTATTTAAAACCGTAAATAGACACATCATTGTAAAACCAATACATTTTTTGCTTTGCTTTATTATTATTATTATTATTTTTAAATTAAATCCATTTACAATTTACAATAATGTAATTATTGTATAGGTAATCAATATGTTTATCAAAATTAAAATTCAATTAAGTAATATAATTTCTATTATTGTTGATAATTGCAGAAATATCCTTGTTTTTCTGTTGGTTTTGACTTTCTGGGTTCTAAATGGTGAAAAAGTTGTTTTGGTTCCATTAACGGAGTCTTTAGTACACGTCTAGCTATCATGACTCTACTGACAATGATAGTGTAGTCACAACTGCCAGATGTGCACTATATATCCTAACTCGGATGATGGAAACTACAATGGTTCTGAAACAGCTAGTAGAAATGTAGAATCAAAACCAAAACATGGATATTTTTGCATCAACAATATTATTCTAATTTATGAAAGCTTTAATCAATTAAAATAATTTTTTTAAATACAACTTTTATTAGATTTTACAAAATAAATTCTTACGAGTAACTCCGAAACTCTCAGCTACTTCAGCTAATAATTTACATAAAATCGATTTTATTCCATCGAATTCTTTATATTTATTATTAAATAATATAATTATTTTAGGATCCACTTGAACAAAAATAAATAAATGATCAATTTTTGTATTTTGTAACTCATTAAATTATTAATTTTTAATTTTCATTAATATTTATCTAGACACAAGACTATACTGTTTATTATAATATAATTCTTTACATTAAGAAGTTACGGATGAGTAGTAAATTAAATAATAAATATCCGATATGTAACTATTGAAATGAATTAGTATATTGCAACCTAGACCCCTCTATTCAAATATTTTATTAATAAATTATTTTAATATTTTCAACCAGTTATTTAAACATTTTGATTTTGATAATTTTGGAGTATTGTACTTAATACAATATCTGGAAATCAGATATTTAAAATTAAATTTTAAAAATAGTTATCCAATTAATATTTGTATTGCAAATAATAATAATACTCATAAGTATAATATATAATATTTTATAGATTGTCACAATTATAGGGTTCTTTTAAAAAATTAATAATTATTGAATACCTAATATTAATATAAACATTGAAATTAAAACATGCAATTTTATTTAAATATTTTGTAATGATTATTAGTTAAAGAATGCTAAATATTTTATTTATATCAAACATTATGATTCAATATCAAATCTTACCTATACATTCATTAACATCATAAGACTGAGCTAAAATAAAATACGAATATTTTCACTATAGATACAGGTATAGATAAGATAATTATAGTTGAATATATTTATTGTATATTTATTGGTAAAGTAAATATAATAATTTAAATTTTAAACGTAATAATAAATCAGTGAATTGAACAAGTATAACGATTCGGAACAAAGTAATTTTTAAAATATTATATCCGCTATCCCTATATCTTATAATATTAAGTTTGTAATGTGTATCACCATTAAAATAAAAATTGATAATTTTATATTATACATTTGAACATAATATGTTTCAAAATTAATTTAGATATATTAAATATTTATTTAATTGTAGTCAACAAAAATTACAAATCTCTATATGTCTTATATCCATTTCATTATTATATAATCGTACATAATATAATAATCAAATAATTTTTTTTTTTTTTTTGTGATTTTTAGGTTTTCTGAAATTTTGAATAGGTAGGTAGTGTTTTCAACTGTATATTAGAATTTTTTGAGGAAACTCATAAGAAAAAAAACGTCATAAAAAGTAATAGAGAATATGATATTCTTAACATATTTTATATATTATTTGTTATATGATTATAATAATTACTACTCCAAGTAATGTTATTGTATGCATCAAAAAAAAGTTAAAAAGATGGGATACAACTGTGGAAAGGACAATAATGATGATATAGGATATACACGGTTCAGAAAAAGAGCGGTAGTCGGCAGCGACGAGTTTTCGTCCGTTTCGGTCAGACGTTTCCCCTTCAAAATCACCAACCTATTAACATTCAATAGTTATAGCGATCGTGCTATACGTAATATACTACCATTCAATTTTAAGATATCGAGCGAAGCGAAAAGTCTATTGGTTATAGAATAATGGTGTCTTTTTGTTTTGTTTTTATGTATCTAAATAAATTTTACTAACTCAGATCCAATTAATTGTGAATAGTACACTAACGGTATTTTTTTTTATTTTTTTATAATTGTTTAAAGTATAAAAAGCAAGGAAAGGGATACTGCAGGTGTAAAGAAGGTAATATTGAATTTTGATTAAAATTTGAATACAATGTTAAATTATTACATTCGAAAAAATGATTCTGAGCATAGTTTATCAAATCATAATATTTACAAATTAAAAATTTTTCATTTATCAGTATCTACGTTCAATATATATATACACATACAATCCCTAAATTAGTCATCTAAATACCCAAATTTGTACTTTATTCAGAATCGTTTTTCGAATATAATGATTTATCATTGCTTTCAAATTTTTATCAAAATTCCACAATATCCTCTTTACACCTACAACCTTATTACCCTTGCTTTTTAGACTTTAAACACCTATAAAAAAAAAAAAATTGAGACTTAAGATTTTCTAATATTTTGATATCATATTAAGTTATATGTGAGTATATTTCGGTAAAATTTTCAGACCTTATAACCCAAAATTAATGATTTTATCAAACATTATAAAAACGAGAATTTTAGAAAATATTCAAAGTTCTATATTTTCTAGAAAAATTAACGTAACTGTACCAAAATTTTATCGCGTATATACAGTATAAGAGTGACCATTCAAATAATTTTCAAATCTCTAATTTATAATTACCTGAGTTATCATGAAATAATGATATATTGAAATATTTTTTTCAAATTATTTTTTAGTTTAGAATTTCAGTTTTCATGAATAATGCCGTTTTTTATCAATTTTTTATCGTTTTTCCCTACACATAGGGTTATTTTTGAGAAATTCGAAAAATAACCTAAATAAACTTCCAACTAAATAAACTTTCTAACCAGGAACATATGCTATTCTTAAAAATTGAAGATATATTTCTGGTAGAAAGAGTGTCTGTACATACATAGAAAAAAAAAAGAGAAACAAAGAACCATATCGTTATAAAACTAATACATTCTTCTATTCGCTCAGAATCTAACAATCCACATCATTATAATAGAAGGAATTAGTTGTTTTGCTTAGAATTAAAAAAATAATATCTTATTAAGAAAAATAATAAAATAAATACCTCTATTAACTTTATCAAATGCGATACATAGCATTATAGTTATTGTTGTAATTGTTGAAATACTGATAAAAAATATCATTATTGTGGTTAAATTTTAAAATAATAAATTTTATAAACCAATACAATTATTTCTAAACACTAATATATATTACGATAATAATTTTTATTGTATAATTTTTTAAAAAAATTTAGTTTAATATTTTTCAATGGAAAAAAATTTAAAAGTTGTACGTTTAATAACAAACTTTAAGTTATTTTTTATTTATTGATAACAAATGAGAAAAAACTTGTGTACATTACTATAATAATATTGATAAACAACTTTGAAATATTTTGAATATAACTATGATAAACAAGGAAACATTAAAATTAAATAAATGTATATTCATTATTTAAAATTATTAATTATTAATTAGTAAAAATTATTCTTTACATTAGTTAAATATCGTATATATAAATTTAATAATTAAATCATTAAAATTATATATTATGTTAGAAGTCAATATTTAAAATTTAGGCATTGTAATACATGCATAATATGTCCGGTTATTGTATATAATATCCATTATTGTTAGGAATGGGACAATATTATAAATTTTTACTGTAAGAAAAATAAATCAAAATAAGAATATTTAATTATTAAAAATAATAACTTAAATATCCTATGAATGATGAATCATAAATTATCTCTTTTTGCAGACTGAGAATCAGTTATAATTTGCTTCCTATACATGCCTATAGACTGTCATTAAACGATCTCATCTCCTTTTTATCGTCGTCATATCCTTTTGATTGTGTGTTGTGTCGCTTTTGCAAGAGAAAGAGAAAAATTGAGTCTCTCTGTCTAAGTTAGGCGTCACTTGGAATTTGGATATAATAATATTAAGATTTTTCTCCCCCAGGGTTACTTAGCATATATTGCAGTTTTTTTTTTGTCTTCAAATTGTCGTTTGTAAATTGTTCTCACTTATGTTTTGATTTTTGGTTAAATTTATAAGTTAATACATACAAATATATTTATATATATATATATTATTTTTTGTATTGTTGCATTTATTTTATTATCTTTTTTACTATTATCATTATTATTGTATTATAAATAGTTTTTTTTTTTTAGTTATTGTCACGAGTGTAAAATTTTCTACGTTAACCATTAAAATTAGGAAGTGTACACAATGCCAAATTTTATACATCGACCGTAAAACCGCCTTTACACATGAACGCAAACGATTAAGGGGTTCAAATGATATAAGTCGACCTGAACTGATACAGCTTAGACTGCAAAATTTATTTGATAAATTATTCGGTAATTTATACGCCGTGTTATTACCTACGAGTATCTATTTATGAACGGTATAACTTATGAATATTAATAATATTAAAAAATAATATATTATATATAATAGTCTAGGTATTTAACGATAGCGTCACATTCGTAATTTTTATATAATTATTAAACTGTAAATAAAAGAAACGCTGAAGGGTTATACATAAACAATTAAAAATAGAAACTACCACGTGGAGTAAATTTATTAAACGAATTATTACATAATAATATAAATAGAGAGTAGTCAATTAAAAAATTTGTTCTTATCATTTATACTAATGAAATTAATATACAAAATCTTAAAATATAAAATTGGATGCATTAACATGTACCTAATGTTTAAAAATTGTCGTTAAGTAAAAATACTTGGTTCACGCAAAGATTTATTTTTACAAAAATTAATCAATTCCTTTGAGCCAATTTTTCCAATTAATTGAATTTGAGCCGCACATCGAGTCATGTGTAAACGCAGATTAACATATACTCGTACATATTATACTATATACCTATAATAATTATATATATAAAATATATATCATAAATTTTAAATGTATGCATTAATGTATTAAATATACCTAGTACTTACCTACTTATATTTTTCTGTAACATGTAATATATTATAGATAATGTAATGTAGTAAAACATTAAATTTTAATAAAATTATTATACTTATTAAATAATGTAAAAAGATAATAATATAAAAATCGAAACTAAATAATATAACGAAAAATATAACGTTTTACGATTCTGTATTTGGCTCAATTAATTATTTATTTTACAATTAATAGTAAAATAAACAATTTATAAAATTTCATAGAACAAATAATTAATATTTTAATAATCAGAGATATACAAGTTAACTACATTCTTAAATCGTGGTGTAAAATTACTTTATAAAAAAATGTCAAATGATTACAATATAATTTTAAATTAAAAATTAGTATTTAATTGTAAATTTTTGTTAATTTGTAAAAATCAAAAATTTATCGAATATTATATAATTACTGGTCATAGTTGAAAATTTAAATTTATTAATTTTAAAATTGAATATATTATTATAAAAACATGGTGGAATATTAAATATTAAAATATGTACAAAATTATATCGAATATTATTTATGTATATAAGTAATACTTATTTCTTATTCAAAATATTATAGGTACTCGTTATTCCGAATAAAGTATATTAGACACCAAACTCTCTTTACAGCAAATAACAAGATTACGTTTGACGGTTTTATAATATAATGTAGGTATTCCAAATGCCTATTTCATAAATCGTACATCAGCAAAATTAATAACACAACTCAAAAAATGGAAATATTGGAAAATACAATTTTAAAGTTACAAATACACATGATAAATTGGAATTTAAAAAAAGATAATAATTTTCTTCATACATGTTATTCGAAATTTTACAGAATTTCTGTTCAAACAAAATTATAACCTAGGTACTTTTAGTTAACCTGCTCCATTTATTACTATTTTAGTTTGTCTTATGTCATTATTCATTCTTGAAAAATGCGCACATCAACATGAATACATGATTAATGATACAACTCAAAAAATGTGAATGTTGAGAAATAAAGTTTTAATAAATAGAAATAAAGGTTTCTAATTTACATGGTAATTAGTAATTGAAGGGCTTGCTGCAAAAACCGGTTAAGTCCACATTTTTCGAAATTTCACGTCATAAAATAAAGAAAAAAATTATCTACAAGTTAGTGCTGGTGCAACAACCATACTAGTCCGTAATATATAAATATACTTTTTGTAGTAATAAGACTTATGTGGTTGACTGGTTATATTATTTTAGAGCAAGAATCAGATAATTCCGGACTTATCTGGGTTTTGTTGCAAATAATGTCACAAATTCACAATGTATTTGCACATCGGCAAGGCGGCATATCTTATTATTTTGTGTTTGATACTAGATTACTCGTTATCATTATTTTTAAAATATTTAAGTGTTCAACTGTAATGTTAATTATTTAAATATTATAAAATATTATTCATGTGCATGAACAAATTAAAAATGATGAAGGACGAAAACGTAGAAATAAAAACAAAAAAATATATTTAATAGGTAGCCAATACTATAAAAAATCAAAATGTAATGTTAAATTGTGTTAAATTGTGTTAAAGAATGTTATGAATATAATATTGAAAAAATTGATGGATATTGAGATTTGAGAGCAAAAAACAGATAACATACTGTCCAATTATTTTTCATTTGTGACAAAATAAATTATTTTGTGTCCTTATATCAAAACCACTTTAAATTTTAATACAAGAATGTAAGTAATATAGATAGATTTTAAACTATAATAAATATCAACAATAGTCATGGTAAAATTAAAATAATACAATACTTAATTAATTTTTAATATAATTAAAAAAAATGATAATTGAGGGGACGAAACCATATTAGTCTATGTCCAGTTAAGTTCATTAAATGTTTATAAAATGTACGTATATAAATATATAATACATACCACATAGAAAAACAAACAGTGTATTCTTACATATCAAGTATCATTCATAGGATTAGAATATTGTAAGTTAATCTATTTTTTATAATTTTTCAAATTTTTCACACAATAAAATGTTCGAAATTGTATAATATACATAAAATGTACCTACATCATACTTAAGACGTTTATAAAACATATAAATTTAACTAATATAATATGACTGAGAAGAAAATTTTATTAGCGTTAGGTATCAAATTATCAGAGCAATAAAATATATACTAAAAAATAGTAATTTATACTTGTATAAATTCAAAGATTTTTAATTAAACTAAAAATATCAACATTAAACAATGATAAAAATATTGAGACTTGGGATTTTTCTAATATTTTAATATCGTGTTAAGTATGAGGATACTTCAGTAAAATTTTCAGACCTAATATCCCATTTGAGAATCCTAAATTTGACAATTCAAAGTTCTGTATTTTGTAAAAAAGTTAACGTTATTACGGTTTCAAAATTTTATCACATATGTTAATAATCAATAATTGTCTAAATTATCGTATAATATTGAAATTGAATTCGTCGAAATTTCAGTTTTCGTGTAAAGAACCGCTTCTTTTTTTTTTTTTGTCGTCGCATAGGGTCAATTTTGAGAAATTCGAAAAATGATCTAAATGAAGTACCAATTACTTTCCAATCGGAAACCTATGCTGGTCGTAAAAATCGGATCATTATTTCGGGTAAAAAAAGAAAAACACACATCATTGTAAAACGAATAAATTCTTCGCTTCGCTCTAAATCTAAAATAATTAAAATTACACATCATCACAAATATATATCTAACACATTCCTCTCTTCGTTCAGCTGAATAATTAATATTGTTATAAAAATAAATATATTATTCACTCAATTCTATTTCCAACCTTTGTCATCATCATATAAATATACCGTAATTATTATATTATAATAAAAATAATTTAACATATTACAACATATACTCGTATTTATAGAAAAACAAATTAATATACCAATACATAAATTTTTAAAATATCTAATAAAATATAACCTTATTCAAAAACAAAGTAACCGCGGTTCCAAAATGTTATCACGTACCTGCTTTTGTTGTCAATTGTCAATAAAATGTTCAAGTCTTTATAATAATTAAACTTCCATAAAATAAGTACAATCAATAATATTCAATATCGTAAAAAGTAGTTTTCACGGTTTTATGATATTATTAAATATTATTGAAAAAATATTACACTTTTGTAATTTTTCAAAGTACTATATTTAAACTATTAATCAATAATCACTACATATTACCCATTTTAAGTTTAAAGTACCTACTTATAATTGTATACACATATACTAATCAATTTAGTATTTAATTATTTTTTATGATATGAGTAGATTTGTAATATTTTTAAAATTGATTTGCTCAAAATTGTTCCTTTTTAAATTCAATAATAATTTATCATTCCTTCCAAATTTACATAATACCTAATTTTAAAATACGGCACAATAATATTCTTTTATCGCCGTTATCTAATTCACACCTGTAACTGGTCCACTTTTATATTATTTTATAAAATTATAATGTAATAATTGTAAATAAATGTAGAATTATTTGAATATTCATATTCGATAACAGTAAATTTATAGAAAAAAACTAATAATATTTCCCCAAAATGACATTTGAAACACTTAATTTTCCAATTATTATTTCAAAACATGATCTTTAATAAGTAACACTTTACTCACACGGCCACGTGTTCACATGATATATATATATATTATGATTTATGATCATTTATAAATTATAATATGTATTATTTCATGAATCATTTCAATAAAATAACTACACTAGATATACGAAATCGGTGTTAATAATAATAATAATAATAATAATAATAATAATAATAATAATAATAATTATAATAATAAAAATTATTAGTCCAAGAAAAGGGTTTGCAAACAAATCATTACGATGATACCCACAGTTCTATCGGAAGCCGAACATGAATGCACACCACATGCTATCCTGTAGCACTACTTTAATAATCATACCATGGATGTTATACATACGCTCTACCTAATAATCGTGTATACTGTATATTGTATATTATGTTCAAGAACAGATGTTTACAAGCTCACACACATAATATCAAACCACACTTTATGTCATTATTACTATAACTAAGATTACTCCTATTATAATAATCTTAAGTATTCAAAATAGTCACCATATAATAGTATACACACATATATATATATAGGTAGGTATATGCTGTTTATAAAAACTAACCGCCTGGTCGCCTGGCTTCCTCGTTTCCTGCGTACACTAATTAATGCCGACTCATAATATATATTTTTTGTGATTATTGTAATTAACATTAACATCACGGAACTGTATTAATAATAATCAAATATATCAGCACTTACAGAATATTATATGAATAACTCATATAATATGATATATTACACTGGAAGGTTCTGTCAAGACGTGATCACCGGTCGATGAAGTCTAAGGTCTAACGTTAATAAACGCCCGTGGAGCCTACATAATTTTATACAATATAATGTTACTTCACATTTATTTTTCACATAGGTACGTAAGATTTACAAAAAAAATTACTTATTATTAAAATATTACTTATTCCCAGGGCCGTATTTAGGGGGGTACAACGGGTACAATTGTACCGGGCGGCAAATTTTTAGGGCGGCCAATTTTTAGAGGCGGCTTTAGTATATAAATACTCCAACATATCTCCTAAAATACGCCTATTTTGGAAACAGTAGTATATGAATAATCGTACATTTTTTTAGAAAATGATTATTCATATACGAACGCCGTTCTGTTTTAAGAATATGCCCATGGGGCAGGGGCGTCCCTGGCCCACATTTTAGGGAGGGGCGATTTTGAAATAAGACTTTTTATTGAAAAAATTCATGTTTATTTTTATTAATAAATTGCATAACATATATCTAAAGTAAAATTTTTTTTAAAAAAAACACTATTTAAAATTACTACAAATAAGAAATAATATTTAAAAAAATGAAAATAAAACACATACTAATTGTTTAAACATCACTTGCATTTTATCTTTATATTATCGTAATTTGTAAATCACATTATATCTCAAATTTGTAATAAATATAAAATATGCACGAGACGACACTACGAAAGATATAGATGCACATGCAATGAACATTTACATAGTAGATATAAATAATTTGGTATTTCACTATTTCAGCTGATATACCCGTACAGTCGTACTATAAAAAATTATTGTATGTATTCATAAAGAAATATTATTAAAAATAATAATATTAAGAACAATTTCATGTATTAATAATTATATGAATATCATTAAAAAAATCCAGGGGGTGGCATCGCCTCGTCACCCCCCCTAAAATACGCCCTTGCCATGGGGGGGGGGGGTGAACAATTTAATTTGTACCGGGCGCCAAAATCTTAAATACGGCCCTGCTTATTCCATCTAGGTTGTCACAACTAATAGATTATTCAATAAATTATATTATCAAAAACCTAATAAAAAATTAGAAATTATAAAATTTTATTTGGGATTTTAACTGGGAAAAAACTTAAGTACTAACATTTGATGATACAACGAAATATACTAGTATAATATGTTATATCCGAGGTTATATCTAAGTCGCGTGTTACGTTTTCTATATATTCATATTCTCACGTTTCTTACTAATACAATTATTATAGTTATAATTTAAGTCAAATATTTAAGTAATTTTTTTGTTTTAAACATGCTATAAAAATGTCGTTAAAATTATAATTGAGAAAGTTCATTCTATAGTATACAAGTATAATAAATAGAAAAAACACACATGCAGTTACTGCTATTGATATCTTTATTATCAATTTCGATTTTCTCTGTCACCTATAATATGATCTTGTGTATGACATTAATAAGTATTAAAGTATTCCACGGTACAAAAATATGAGTAATTTGATCTTGTTAAATAAAATATAATATAGTAAACGCATTTATTAGTTCGGTATTATTATATCTACAGTTATGCTAGGATTATATCTTTGCAAAATTTTCGATATTTTTTACTGTATTACGTATAAATTGTGAAAAATGTGCAATAGTGACAACAGAAAATATAGCTAATTATTTTTAATTTATAGTTTTTGTTAATCTAATAATAATAATAATAATAGTAGTGAATTTAAATTTAAATTTAGTTACATTATGACATATATCAATTGTCAAATAACAAATATTAAAATAATAAAAAAAAAAAATTATAAAAAAAGTGTAAATATTATTTATTTCATTATATCTTATTAAACCCATCTATAATTATCATCTATAATTGCATTAAACGTTATATGATTTATATTTATAGGTATTTATCATAAATTTAATTTTCAAGTCCACATTTTTAATGCACCTAACTTAACCTAACCAATATATATATAATAAAAGTGATAACAAGTGTTGTTCGTTATTCTTTGACAAAACCCTCTGCTATCTCTCGTTTACCTCTACAAAACCCGCACTGTAACCAATCTTATTTATTGTTGTCATTTTCAATGTGTTCCTGTTTGGATTGCTATCAGCTGCTTAGTTTCGCCATTTTTCTTGCTGTATGATTTTCTACTTTCACATGAATTTTTCCATAATTTGTTTTATTTATCCAAGGCCTATAGATTCTACATGTTTTCTACCTGCTGATCAGCTATTTGGTATTTGGCTGTGGTGTTTGGTTGCTAGGTGGTATCAACTGATTGTTTGTTGTTTGTGACGTCACATAGCTATTATAAAGTTTACCTTTTATCTTTTGCTTTGCTGTACGTTTGGTTACTTAATAAATTTTTTCAAGGCAACTTCTTGTCTCATCATCATGACGTCATCTAACTCGTCTGCATTTACACTAGTAACTACTCGCTCTACCTCATCAGCTTCTAATAAATCAATGGCCAGCTCAAAATCTGGCTCCTCATTGGATGATATTCTAAAAGCTATTTCTGGTATTCGTTCTTCTCAAGACAAATTAATGTCCAGTCATAAAGAACTTAGTAATAACGTTAACATCCGATTTAATGATATCACCTCTCGCTTTGCCTCAATCTTATCAGAAATTACTGAATTACGCAACACATTTGATATGTTGAAGTTCGCAAGCTCAAGTCATCCTCCTCCGATATCAAATATTATTCAGAAATTTACTGATCGTGATCACTGCAAGTCGAATATTATCGTTCATGAAATTCGAGAGTCAACGTCTACAGATGTCTTCAAAAATAAATGACGACAAATTAGTGCTGAAAGGTGTTTTTTCTAAGTTCCTGCCAGATCCGCCCTGTGATTTTAAGCCTCTTTTTCTTGGTAAAGTTTTCTCATCTTCCTCCTCCTCTCGTTCTATTAAAGTCATAGCTAGTAATATTATTTCCGCCTACCGTTCAGCCAAAGCCCAATCGATGAATCTTGAGCCTTTTCGCAATTAAGTTCGGGACAAAACCCCTTTTGAACGTGATCAGCTTAGAAACTGTCACTAAAAAATTGAACGTCGTACGATCGCTGGTGAGTCTAATCTTACTATCTCTTACAAAAATGGATATCCATGTGTCGTTTCAAAAAACGGTCGACGATATCGCCTACAAAGCTAATCACTGGTTCATCATCTGCTGTCAACTTCTTCGGGTCTACCAAAATTGTTGCGGTCTACGTACCAAACTATTTAATTTTAATTCTAATACTGCTAGTTTTACTTTACTGAAACTTGGCTCATTCAACTCTTACGAGCTCGGCCTTATAAAATTATAATATTTATAGATGTGAAAAATTCCACCCTTCGTATCTCATGTGACCGTGGTGATGGCGTACTTATTGTAATAATAGAAATATAAAAATAATATACTTAATAAAAAAAATAACTAAAAATAATAACTGATAATATTAACTTAAAAAAACTATAAAAGAATTCAAACATGGTATATTTCGAATAGTTTGTTCTCATTAAGTAATATGTGAGTATACTTCAGTAAAATTTTCAGATCTTAAAATCCAAAATTGCCAATTTTATTACACATTATATATCTAAAAACGAAAAATTTATGAAAAATTTAAAGTTCTATACTCGTATTTAGTAAAAAAATTAACGTAACAGATTCAAAATTTTATCACATTATCATTAATACTTATGTGAAGACTCTAAAAAATATTTATATTTTTAAATTCAATATTGCAATCGTAAAATATTGAAATCGCATTCGCCAAAATTTCAGTTCTTGTGAAAAATTTACTACCACATAAATTTTAATTTCGAATAGTACCTATAATATAATTTATTAAATATTAATATTATATAACTATATAAGTTTAAAACATTCATAACAATATACTATTATACAATAAATAATACATTTGCGTAAAATATGCCTTTCGAATAGACGGATAGACTCGGAACACGCTACTAAAATTCACTGACCTTTCGTGTCCGAATATTATAATATTAATGAGCTCTTTGGGTCATAATATAGTTTGCAAGATTTTAATATATCTACATAATCTATATTCTATATACTACATACTATCATCGGGGTATTATTATTGTTTTGCAAGGAAAAATTTGATATTTAATATTATTTATTAATTAGCCTATAGTGAAATTCCCATATAGAGTAACTAACTATAGGTACATATCCCTGCATTTTCCTACATGTCGATTAATACCATTGAGTATAAAATGTATGATAAGTATATAGATCCTGATCAAAACTTCGAGTTGCAAAAATAATTTAAATAATATTGATTAATTTCGTACCACTTTCGTAACATGCTAAAAATGTTAAATATTGATCCTCTTATGATATTTTAAAAAATTAATATAAAAAAACCTCAGACGTAACCGTTAGTCTTATATATAATATGTATTTTAGTATAAGATTTTGTGAAATCTACAATATTCATTGTCTTTGGACAATCGAATGATGTATATTATTATTATACAATGTATAAAAGATAAAACTAACAAAATATCAATATTGCATATTAATATTATTATTCAATATTTTGTGTTCAAATTTCAAAAAATAAATTATTATCATCATATTCACACAAAGCAATCTTATATTATATACATACGTATTATACTCGTAAATAATTATAATATTAAGACGTGTCGAGTAATTTTTTTTCTTTTACTTTTTTAATTAATATTATTATAATTATTATTATAATTATTATTATTATTATTATTATTATTATTATTATTATTATTATTAT
>JAIUCT010000016.1:7366927-7387165 GCA_021307375.1 Tetraneura akinire | reverse complement strand
ATTATTATTATTATTATTATTATTATTATTATTATTATATTCCGTAGCAAAACTGTATTATAAAATGCACAGAGGCCGGAAAAACAAACTAAACCTTATACTATTCGTGTATATAATATATTATAAATTATACTATTTCAAATTTGTTATTGAAAAAAACCATTTTCAATGAATAGTATTATATCTTCACGTTACAATATAGTTTGAATCGTGGTCTCTTAGAAATTTAAATTTCCACTATAATAGTTCTGTATTCATAATAATATTATACTCGAAATATCATCGCGCTTGCTGTCTGCTTATAGTAAACTGTAAACTATTGGCATATTTACGTGAGTGAACGAAATAATATGTAAAGTCTTATTTTACGTCTTGTATATGAAATATTATTGTGAATACTTAATACAATTTTCAATTTTAAATTCATAATAGGTTATAATAAAATTAATATATTATAGATACTGCGTAATTTTATTAAAAATATACGATTATTTTGTAGCTGCACATTTTTTATTTCATTTTAGTTTATCTCACTGCCTTAGAAAATTATTGAAAAATTAAAAAAAAATAACTTGAATAAAACACCGCCTATAAAAAATTATTTAATAATACATATCCTGCAATCTGTAGTAATTGAATCAATTTTACTGTTAAAAAAATGTCTCCATACGTTAAAATCACCTATTTTTGTAACATCTTAAACTTTAATATAATTTAAAACAAAATCTATCAACGTTACAATCTGTTTGGAAGTTTGGAATAGTATATCTTTGTTTTCGTTATAAGATATATATCAGATTTTCAGCTTAGTGTATTTTAAATCAACATTTCTATTAATCAGTCTTTATTTAAGCGGATACCTAATGACTAGCCATCTGGCCTCATATTTTTCGTTAATATTTGTAAATTTTGTAATTTTTTAACGCATTATAAAATATTTTATTAAAACGAGTAAAAACTCGATTAAGATCGTATTTATCCCAAGATAGGCTAGTTAATCTGACACTATTAAAAGTTGAATATGAAATAACTAAAAAAATTATCATATGATGACATAATTTATGAGTTTTTGAATAGGAATAAGTGGTTGTATAATCAAATGTAACTTATAATGCATAAAATAAAATAACTATTTTTAATAAGATATTAACAACTTTATAAAAGGTCTCTTTTTATCAAAATCCCTGGCCCCAAAATGTATAAATCAAGCTCTGAACCTACTTAAAACAATATAATACAACTCTGTATATAATAATATTTCTTCAGTGTTACTAAAAATTCCAATATTATAATGCGTTTATAAAATAATTTGTACTATTAATTTATGATATATTTTTTAACCGAGTTAAGTAATACATGATTTACTTTAACTATACTATTATTCAATAGTTAAACGATAATCATAATTCATTTATAATGCCTAATTAATAATAGTTAATAATAGTGCAAGTATGATGGAAAACAAATTTCCAAATACAACATTAAATATTATTATTGAATTTTTATTCATGTAGGTATATAGTATAAATATGTATAATATAATAACGATAATAAATATTCGCATAAAAAAAAATAATAATAATAAAGTAAAAAATATGATTTATTTTGAAACGAAATCTTTCAAAATCTAAATTCGAATTATAATTATTTTATATTATTTTATAATATTTATAAAAAAAAAATGTAGATTTTATTGTTATTTTATTGTTATTCTATATAATAATAAATACTTTAAGCATTGTAGTATTGTACTACAGTCTATACGTACTACTCATATAATATTATAGTTATATCAATTTGTGAATGAAAAATATTAAAGTAAAATAATATTAATATTAATATGCCATAAGTGTTTATTATTAATTAACTATTGTGTTATTAATCAATTGTACGACAAAACGTGAAATTATTGTAAATATTTTGTCAGAAGAGAATACAAATGTGCTCTAATCCGGTAGATTCCAATGAAACAATAATACGAGTACGAGTATAATATAATGAATATCTCGTGTAATATTAATAATTTTCATTAAGACTGACACGTGTAAAATTGTTTTAAATAAAAAAAAATATATAGAAACAAAATAATCGTTTGTACTTACATGAAACTGAACACGATTACGTTTTGATAAAAATCAGATCAGTGTTTTAGATTTTAAACAAATTACACAGGTAGGTACAACACTAGTATACACTACCAATTGTTATCTGTATTTACATAATGCATTGTAATATTATGTAAGCGTATAAATACGTATAAGAGTGTAAATATGTTGATCGAAAATAATTTGAAAACATCTGTATAAAAATATCTTGGTTAATGATTTATAATCATATTTAATAATTTTTTAAATTAGTTTTTAATAAGAAACATTTTATGTATGTTATATATTATAGGAGTAATTAAATAATGAAAACAGCCTATTTAACCAAAACAATATACAATGGAATACTACTTGAAATTGCTTCTAACCAACATTAGATTATAAAATTAAATAATTTTGTTTATAATAATATTATATGTATATATAAATATGTTGTATTAAGTAAATATACAATATGATCAAAAATCATCTGAAAAAATTAATATAGGAATTATAAAATATTCACGTTTTATACATTTAAATAATATACTAATCTCTAGTGTATAATTATAATGCATTTGTTTTAGTTCCCATACAACATTAACGATTGTCTACTGCAGGGGGAAAAATTATTATTGCAAAATGATCATGATAAATTAGACGTTTCACACCATCAAATATTTTATTATATAGGTAGGATACTGTCTATATTATAATTTAAAAAAAAAAAAAGTATAATAAATTATTCAGTCATAATTAACTTAGCGGTTTCAAAATGTTATCACATATTCACATATATAAAATATAGACAGTGCTTATATGAACACCCAATTTACAATCTCTAAATTCAAAATTGCCTGAGTTATCGTGAAATATTGAAATCGAATTCGTCGAAATTTCAGTTTTCGTGGAAAATGCCGTTTTTTCTATCGCATAGGGTCAATTTTGATAAATTCGAAAAATGACCTAAATAAAGTACCAACTACATCCACTTTCAACCGAAGTCATAATATGCTATTCGTGAAAATCGGAGCATTATTTCGTGTAGTAAAAGTGTCTTCAGCATAAAAAGAAAAAAGAAAGACAGACACACATCATTGTAAATCCAATACATTCATCGTTTCACTCAGAATCTAAAATGTAACTATAAAACTTTTAATCACACTTTATTTATTAAATATACCTAAATATTAATTAATATATTATAATGTAAAAAGTCGTTTATTATTTTTCTATAAAAAAAAGTTATTTGTAGGGGCGCATTTTTGATGATTCGCCATAGGCGTCATAAATCATAATAATACCTAAATACGGTCCTGTTATTCAGATTGTAATCAAGTCGTATTATCTAAATAAAAAAATACCATGATGTCATACATAAATATTATGTTCATGTTGTATTGGTAAATATGAGTAAATATGACTGTTTAAACCAAAGTATTTAAAACATTTGTGTTTAATATTTTTGCTAATACATTAATTTATATAGTAGGTATATATTTTATAATATAAAAAGATTACTCAAAGGTTATTTTTATATATTTTGTGCGAATTGTAGCAATGTATAATTTCAATGTAATTTTTCGAAAAACATCTGCAATTAAAATTATAAATTTAATAATATTAAAATTATTACTAATTTGTATAAATAATAAACAAAACGCCAGCCTGTTGTAGCTATATACTCAGGGGTAGAAACGATATTATAAACTTATATATATGTAGATAATAGTGGGTGTTAAGCCGCCGAAGAAACACCTGACCGGACGATTTGGGCCCAGAGGGTAGTCACCCTACACTCGTGTGTCAGTATAGTTTGTTTGTGAGTTATATATATATTATATAATAATAAATGTATACCCGTATTATATGATGCGTATTATATATTATATTAATGTGCACGTATAATAATAACAATAATTATAATCGTGTACGTATACATTTTGTACCGGGATCAACACTCCGCGCGATATATAATACGCTTATAAATTCGACTATATTTATACGAAATATGTATGTATAATATTATGATATACCACAACTAGAGTTAAGATCGCGCAACTATTGGACCGTGGTTATATTTATTATAATATTATATATTATAGCCGATGGCGGTGACATACACCTATAATAATCTATATTATGTTATATAATACATATATATATGTACCGCGTTATTATATTATTATTAACAATCAATCGCTGATAACGTCAAGTGATAACAATACGAGTACGTCCCTCTTATTTGTACCTTTTTTTGTACGTATATAATATACAACATATAGGTATATATTATACGCGTGTATAATATAATGTAACGGTCGCGAGCGCATTCAAGTCTCCGCGATCGCATAGGTAATAATATTGTATAATATTTATAATAAAAATATAGCTAGGTATAATTTTTTTTTTAATATTAAAATATAATATATTGTAATATGGTCGTGTAACACTAATTATTAGGTCTCGCCGGTTATAAAATAATATAATATAATACTATACACAATAATAATATATTATCATATATAATATATATTATAGGTACGTGTTATAGACAACAAATTATTATTATATTAAACAATATTCTGACGCTTTACGTATAGAACGATTAGAATAATATTTAAAATAAATTATATAATATAGGTTCTTTTTTTCATCTTCATATTGTTTTTCTAATGCACGATATATATTAATATATCGATCACTCTGTATAAAACGGGAGAAGCATTTTTATTATTATATTATTATACGTATACTTATAATACAACTATACGTGTGCGCGTATTTATGACCTATACTCGTACAATCGAACGAAAGCCCAAGACGTGTTATAATATATTATATTATTATTGTACTCGCGTCGCACGGCAAAATAGGCGGAATAATATATTTGATTTTTTTTTTCTTTTTTCAAACTCGAACGCGCGCAACGTATTTTTATATGCAATACGTATAATATATATATATGTAAGTACATAATATAATATAGTATGTATAAAGCGCGGGAGGAGAAAAATGATAAAAAAAAAAATTATCTTTCATATACCGTCCATATTATATTTCAATATATGTATATAAGTGTAATATACGTAATATTTTTAAATAGTATAGATATGATTTAAAATATTGCGATTGTACCACATTATACACGATTGTAATACCTACATAATATAAAATTGCATGTCTATTTTTTTTTTTAAAAAAAATATCAATTTATTTATTAAATACGCAATTTTATAATTTATTGCATAAATATATAATTATCGTATATTATACTGAGATGAATTCTCTGTAAATTTATAATACACCTGTGTACATTTGTTTTCAGTTATGAGCCGAGGACCTAGGAGGAAACTACTTTCGTAATATTTCCTCCCAAAAATATACCTACAAGTATAACAGTGTTATAAGGTTTTACTCTGAAACTGTAATAGAATTTCATTATCCATAAAATCCGATATAATTTTTACCGTCACCTGGAAAGGTCAATAAAACATGCCGAATATAATAATAGACAAGATCTATTACGGATTTACACTTTATAATACATAAATTTCATTTTATAATAATTCTACCATTTATAATTTATTTAAATTACATTTTCCTAACGATATGATGCGTGTATACGAGGATGAATTTCACAATTTTTACTAGAATATATTAAATTATAATACGAGGATTCTGGGTTGACATGAGTATAGCAATGTGAATGTCATTCTCATTACAATGTTTTTATATTGAACAAATAACGTTAAAAGTTTAAAATAATAATTTAAAATTAAAATATATTATAATTTAAAATTTGTTACAATCGTTAAAAACTTAAAAATTATTTTTTAAATTAAAAAAATACTTTTGGAACAATATCTATATAAACGTATAATATATCATATTTTACCGGATGTTTTACTGCAGAATATTATTATTAATATATGCTGTAAATAAAGTTAAGTAAATTAAAATTTAATCCATATACATACTACTATACTAGTAATATATATAATAGAATCACTGGTGGACACGCGTGTGCGCGTCAGAGCCCACGGGCACAATGAGCTCTATCAATTTATTACCATAAAACGATAAAACCGATACTTTATAATTAAAATGAATATTATAACATACAAAAACAGAGTGATCTGAATTCATAAACTCGTATTAAATAATAAAATTATACAATATAACTATAGTTAAAGCTAATTTTTGTAAAAATAATATCACTCTGTATTATAATATAATACTATGTAAATGGTAAGTATGTGCAGTGAAAAACATTATGACGACTATTATGAATATTATGAATAGTCACTTAAACTACGATATTATCATCCATGGTATCGTTAATTTTCCATTATTTATTTTATTTATAGATACGTATATAAACATCGACGTGCTCTAGACAAAACGGTAACGACAGGAAAAATGATTTTCAAATATTTTTGTCTTATACCGAAATATTGTTATACTTATATGGGCATTCAAAAACAATACAAATATAATAAATTAACAAAAGTTTAGTTTTCACACGTTTAATTTGATTATATTTATAGTATTATTTGAATTTGTGTTTTAAATATATTATGATCAACAGACGGCTCTATATGTTGTAATAACTGTTATTATTACACTTATATTTTATTATTTAGATTTTAGATTTTGAGCGAAGCGAAAAATGTATATCACGGTTATACAATAATGTATGTCTTTATTTTTTATGACTGAAGACGCATTTACTACCAGAAATAATGATCCGATTTTCATGAATAGCATACGTTTCCGGTTGAAAAATGGACCTTTATTTAGGTCATTTTTGGAATTTCTTAAAATTGACCCTATGCGATAGAAAAAACTACCAAAAAATGACGAAAAAACGGCATTTTTCACGAAAACTGAAATTTCGACTAATTCAATTTCAATATTTCACGATAACTCAGGTAATTTTGAAAAAAAAATGTATACCTAATTGTTTAAAGTATAAAAGGCAAAGTAAGGGATACTGGTGTAGAAGGAATACAGGTGTTAAGAAGATAGTGTCGAATTTCGATTAAGAATAATGCTTCTGAGCGAAGTACTGTCAGATTTGGGTATTTAGGTGACTTATTTAGGGGTTTTATGATAAATTATTTGCGAGTATATTAACGTAGAGACTGATAAATGTAAAAATTTTAATCGGTACATACTCGTATATTATTATTTGATGAACTTCGCTCAAATTTGTTTTCACAAATGTAATGATATATCATTGCATTCAAATGTTAATCATAATTCAACATTATCCTCTTTACAACTGTATCCCTTCTATACCAGTATCCTTTCCACATCAGTATTCCTTCACTTACTTTTTTAATATTATTATTATGAATAGTCGCGCAGTGTAACATGTCGGTCAAAGTAACAGCAAACATGGGCGTATATATAAATGTCCTTATTAGTTTAACATATTATAAACTCCATTAAAAAAAAAAAAAAAAAAAATGGTAGAACTACAATAACGACGACAACAAGTAGTAAAGCACAAGTAATACGCAATTATTATTAATTACCTTTACCAGTTTAACCACGAATACCCGATACGTGGTCATAATAACTGCCCACGAGCTGACCAATCACTGGTGATCGGGTTTGTTCCACTTTTCGGTATTTTTCTTTTATGAATTTATTCTATGCTTTCATTCCAAACATTCCATCATAATATATATAATATATATAATAAAAATATGAATTTGTAGTTTGGACGAGCCGATGATAATTGATATGTATAATAGCGTTTAATATAAATGTAATTTCATTTTTGATAACATCTCGATAGTAATTTAAGATACTTACTTGATTGGGAGAAAAATTTTAATTAAAAATTACGAGTGTGAAAT
Organism: Tetraneura akinire; assembly: GCA_021307375.1. Classification (NCBI taxonomy): domain Eukaryota; kingdom Metazoa; phylum Arthropoda; class Insecta; order Hemiptera; family Aphididae; genus Tetraneura; species Tetraneura akinire. The sequence continues at coordinate 7,379,211 of JAIUCT010000016.1, read as the reverse complement.
TAATTGAATAGGTAAAAACAAAAAAGTATAAAAGTAACAAAAAAAAAACTTAAAACAATTTATCATAATTCATAATGTTAAATATTAAACACGATGTAACACGCTATTTTTAAATTTTTTAAATCCATGTTTTCGCCTACAATATAACAACATACCTACATATTCATTTTTCAATTTTTTTAAAAATTTAATATAAAATTAAATTTAAAAATATTAACGAATAAAATGTAAATGTGCAGATAAAAACGAATTTTAAAAATATTTAATAAAGTTTTTAAAATGCATGGAAGAGGAAGCTATAATTATTATGTATCCGTTAAATAAAATCGTCCCATCGAGTATATTACAATAATTCTTCATTCGTAGGGTAGAAATAATTATCTGATTTTGAAAATCAGAGTCTGTTTTCGCAGCAAACGAAATGTATAAAATATTATAAATTTTAAATTTTGTACGTTTAACACATAATCTTATTATAATAAAAATTAAAAAAAAAACATTATTATTTTTTTAATGATAAAAACAAAGGAAAAATTAAATATATAGTGTTAATATTATTGTATAAATATACACTGTTTCACATTATATGTATATGTATATTATATATATACGTATATAGCATTCGAGTATATAATTTTGCGATTGTCCTATGCACGTTTGGAATTACTCGCACATAATATGATTTGTTGTCATCTCATGCAGGGCCGGCGGAAGGCACAGGCAACACAGGCCTATGCCTAGGGCGGCATTTTTGTCTGTATTAGTGTAGACAAAATATCAGAAATTTTAATTAAAAATGAAATTATCAGTCTAATATAAAGTTATTTTCCCGTTTATTAATCAAAACAACCAAAATAGTTTGACGGCCAAAATAATATGATTGTGTGAATCGACCATTCGACCGTACACGTTGAAATTATTATATTTTATAATATACAGGAAAACAATGTCTACATCTACAAATAATATTTAATATTTATTGTAATAAATCAATAACATGTACAACGATAATAATGTCCTAATCGAAATACAAGTATAATGATAAATATTACTCTATCCATTTTTTTTATTGTTTGAAATAATTATTGTATTATAAAAATAATGTACTTAGTACCTAGTGCCTACTGATAACCAAAAAAATTCTTTAATACTTTGAGTGAAATATTAGTTTTCATTTTATTTGTTTTCCATTTTAGATTCTGGAAGCGAAGAATGTATTGGTTTTACAATGAAGTGTGTCTTTTTTTTTATGCCTGAAAACACTTTTACTACCCGAAATAATGCTCCGATTTTCACAAACAGCATATTTTTCTGGTTGGAAAGTGGATGTAGTTAGTACTTTATTTAGATCATTTTTCGAATTTCACAAAATTCACCCTAAGTGATAGAAAAAACGACGAAAAACGGCAATTTTCACGAAAACTGAAATTTCAACTAATTCGATTTCAAAATTTAATGATTACTCGGGCAATTTTAAAGTTAGAAACTTGAAAATTTCAATAGGTGTTCACACAGGTATTATATATATATATATATATGTGGTAATAAAATTTTGGAACCGTTACTTTTATTTTTCTACAAAATATAGGACTTAAATATTTCGTAAAATTCTCGTTTTTATATATATATATTGTTGGCAATTTTGGGCATTTAGATCTGAAAGTTTTATTGAAGTATACATACATATCACTTAACATCATATCAAAATATTAGAAAAATCCCAAGGCTCAATTTTTTTTTTTATAGGTGTTTGAATTTGATATTTTTAATTAATCAAAAAAAAATGACAAAAAAAACGGCATTATCTGACGGAGCTTCACTCAGAATTGTTTTTTCGAATGTAATAGTTTATCATTGCATTTAAATTATAACTAATTTAATTAAACATTATGATTGCACACCTGTATCCTTTCCACACCTATATGGCTGTATCCTTTTCCTTGCTTTTTAAAAGTATATGTAATTAATTTTTTGTATAGTTAATATGGTAAAATCTCTTTTATACAAATTTAATATTATTATATATGGGTAAGGTAGATCGTAGGTGTGTATGAATTTGGGGGGAAGTGAGGATTTACAATACAAGGGCGGTAAATTTTAATTTTGCCTATGTATTAATAATGTCTAGCGCCGGCCCTGATCTCATGCCATGCACTAACAATGGAGTCGTTCTCCCATCGGTATAATATATTATTATTTTTAATTTTTTTATTATTATTTTTATTATTATTATTAATATTATTATTATTTTTATTTTTATTTTTATTTGTATTATTTGTATTATTATTATTATTTTTATTATTATTATTATTATTATTATTATTATTATTATTATTATTATTATTATTATTATTATTATTATTATTATTTTTATTTTTATTTTTATTATTATTATCATTATTTATGCTACATAGGTAGTGTCGTCGTATGTTCGAAATCGATATTACGTTGTAAATATTATTATCATTCGCCGTACATACGCGGTCGACCTGTTGTAGACGCGTCACACAGCTTGGGTCCCGTGTATGAAATTATAGTGGGAAACGCGGCTCGTTTTGTATTATCATTATTATTATTTATTATTCAATAGAACAACGCCTAATATATAATGCATGTGTGCAATGTCACTATTGCAGACTCTCGGCGTGGCTGGTTACGGCGATGTCGTTTTCAACTGACAACGTTCATTTTTCTTTAAACACCTAATCGTATATTATTTTATATAAATATTATATTTCCTCCCCAGTTCCTCTCGAACGATTCTAACGTATGTGCGTCTCCCAAGTCTCGCAAGTCCTCGAGCGTTACATCGATTCGCCGACAAAAATATATAACCTACCATACCATATATTATTATAATCGTATATGCGCGACAGAGTTCTGACTCACATTGTATACAAAATGTGGGAGACAGAAATATTATATTTAGTATTGTATAACGTAAAATACGCGAAACGTATCTGAAAAATGTTTTGAATTCGTATAGGTGTTTTATATACTATATTATAGTCTATATACGAGTAGGTACATTATAATTCTACGGACTTCATTCCAAATTTTCAATTTTTCAATTTTTTTGTTATTTTGTATTTTTGTATTTAAAAATTTACAGTAGGAAAATATCTGAAAACTGAAATAATTTGCATTGAAAAAATGTAACTTGTAATATTTTATTTTTTAGATTCCACGTCGCGCATTATTGGAAGAAACTGCAATTCTCTGATGTATCGTTGTCCAAGACAAAAAAATTATTCCCTTTGACGTTTATTGTTTTTTTTATTTATTAAAAAACGTGTAACATGTCATAACAAGAGTTAAGAGGGTACTCATTCCCTATTTTATTTCTAAATATTTTAATATTTCTTTCAGAATATTATATAATATACATTATGTAACGTTATGAAAAAAAAAAAAAAAGGAATAATATACAAATATCAATTATTTTTAATATAATTTCAAAAAATTAATTAATTATTAACTTCATCACTCATTTGTAATATTATTTAATAAATAATATATTCTTCGATTATATTGAAAATAATAATCAAATGTTTTGTTATTGTTAACAAATAACAATATGTTATACTTTATAAAATAAATAATTACAAGTACACCTACACTTAATAATAATAATAATAATAAATAATAATAATAATAACCTATAATTCAATAAATAACATGAAACCGATTTTATTGAAATAAAAAACAACAAAACGAATAAATACTCATTCTTTCATAAAAGCAAAGAAGTTATCAACTGAATAAAAACTACTATATAATAATATTATGCACCTATAATAGGTATATATTATACGCAGGGTCACGGAATGCGAAAGGTCGGAACTTGAAATTCTCCAGATCTAAGATAAATACAACTCTTCAATACCTATTTACATCTAATCTTATATGTTCATCATAAGGGTGCATATACTCATATTGTACAATTGATTTATCTTCCCTTTCTATTCACAATAGTTACAAGAACACTTCACTATTATATTGTTACAAAAATTAAAATTAATGTACAAAACCAGACGCTTTATTAATATTATTCATAAGATCAATTCCAAATAAAACCTAGTAGGTATTTATTAAATTTAATTAAAATTTTAAAATGTATTAAGTATTGTACTACAATATTACCATAGTAATATATTTACGTGAAATAATAATATAACCTTAGAATATGACGTAATCTAAGAATACAACTTTATAATAATATTATACCCATATGGCATATACTGGTCAATAATAATTATCACATTACATATTTTGATAATATGAAAGTAGAGCGTATAAATTTATAACTGAATAAATATTTTCTATTAATCGACATAAATATTTTGCGTTTAAATAAAATAATTAACTTTAAACTATTAACCTAATATACTTAGGTAGATAACTAGATAAGTAAACGATTTAAACATAATAAAAACGTAAAATAACGGACAATATTAATACGATTTTCTCGTATGTGCAGTTTATAATATTACATATATATATATATCACAAGTTTGTCCAATTAAATGATATGTTTATATACCGAGAGTCCAAGATATTTTATTTTTTTACCGCGTCGTCAAATAAAAATAAATTTACATTTACATCTCTACAAGCATATAAGTTACGGTTGTCATCGAATTGTTATTAGTGTTATAACACTACTATTTTACAACTGTATAGTCGATCGCGTGTTTCTAATTAAAATTGTTCGTTTTCTTTATACCTTGGGACGTGTAATACTCGTGATAGAAATTTGGATTTCTTTTATTTATGTAAAATAAACGAAATTCCAATGATTTCTAATGTACAGATTATTCCTACAGATTCACGATCTCGTGCGCGATACATGAGGTAGTAATACTGAAATTTAACGATCTTTACTCATTTTAATATTTTTTCGATAACCTTGATTTTTATTATCATTTATTTAACGTCTAGTTCTAGGCTATTACAGAGTAACACGCTTTACAATTTTAGATTATTCACTATACGTATGTACCTATATTTCTTGAACCCGACAAAAATAAAATAAAATTAGGACTTCCTTATAATACGCATGTCGCATATAAGTGATTGAATTTAATTGTAAATTTAGTTGTAAAATAAAAAGTTATAAACAATAATTTTTACTACAGAATACAATTTATTATTGTAATTATATTTAATTGTATCAGTTATATATTTCTTATTGTTTCACAATGCGGAAATGAAACCACCTTATATTTTCAGTAAAAATATTAAATAAAAACGATATTATTATATATTAAATTATGGTATATAATGCAATATACTAATATACTCGCACCCAAATAATATTATATAGGGTACAACATATCATATTATATTATTTATCGATCTGACAATCGTACGTGCGATATGGCCACTGATACCGTACAAAACAATATTATTGTTATACCAACTTTGACTACTTTTAACTTAGGTATACGAGTACTGCCTACCCACCAGGGTTTTTTTTTTTTTTTTTTTTATTGAAACTTCAACGATATATTAGTATGATGACCAGTGCACACGAATTGATTATTTGTAAAGACATTTTACCGTTTAGGTCTCTCCATTTTCTACAAACGGTTTAAGCCCGATGGTTAATATATTATATAATAATATCGTGTAATGTGCACGATAGTATTATAATATATTGCATTCGACTGCTTCATGGTACAATATAATATATTATTATGTATAGAAGTGTTCGTCCGAAGCAATAAATACCGAATTTTTGTTTAACCTGTTTTTTTCCCATCCGAATAACCCCAAAATAAAGAAAAAGAAACAGATTTTTTTAACGCAAAATCTCAGATCAACTAATATTATCATCCTAACACACATATAATTAAATACACACTGACGGTCATTTAGGAATCTAAAAAAACTAACTAAATATAAATTATAATTTAACGTTTTTACAGACTTAAATATTATAATAATTAATGTAAAATCAAAACAAAAATAATGTATATTGTATATAGTTATAATAGTATAGGTATAATTTTTAGTTATAAGAAAAGTGATAAAATACGTCATAAAAAAAGATACGATGAATATCGATTACATAAAAAACCATGTACTTTATTATGTTATAAAAATTAATTATTTTTTATTGTTGATATACTTATGTTTAATAATAAATTAATTTATCTTTTAAATTTTAATTAACAATATTGGTCTATCTATAATGTACGAGTTTAAGCATAATAATTACATAAATCTAATAATATTCATATACTGTACACCCATAAATTTATAAAAGGAACATTTTCTTCCAACATCCAAAGAGATTATTAAAGTAAATCTTACAGTTTACACAATTTATTGTATTTTATATTTCTATATGCATTATACTTGTCTTATTTCAATAAAATATATTTTTATTTTATAAAATGATTTGTGTTTTATTCTATCAGTTGTACCTATACAATTTTGAATTATATTTTATTTCAGTATTTCACACACCACAAAAATAAAACAGAGTTTATACAAATTAAAATTGAATAAAAAATTATTTATTGAACGAAATTAATGCCGTCTATAATATTTATTTATTTATAAAAATGTAAAATATAATAAAAAAAAATTTTAAAAATAAAATTCATCCGATTGTTTAACAATAGTAATAAATTTTAATAATAAGTACCTACGTGATTGTTAACTCGTGAAACAATAAAAACGAGTAAACACCGATTTCCCATACTGATCTCTACGCGAAAATAAGACCCCGGGCTGTCATGAACCTTGAATTTATAATTAATTATTACCCGATAATCTTCGTGACACGCGGTGCATTTTATCCGTTAGGGTTCTTTCAACGTTCGTGGGACCATAATAATATAAGAAAGCCTGGAAGGCTCAATAGCACAATATTTTTATAATATGATCGAACTCGTATTAAAAATTAATATTTTTATTATTTTCCATCGTAAATATTTTTATTATGTATAGCCATATTATGGATAAACAATAGAATCTTGTATACACTTAACAATACATTTTGTACTAGATGAGATAATTATTATTTTAACTTGTTTATTTTATTTTATATTAATTAAGTCTTAAATTAATTTATTTCAAAACGTTTAAGATAGACAAATAGTGAAGAATAGTAAACATAAAATAATAAAATAAATATTAGTATACTGTTGTTGTGTCAAGTTAAATTTAAAAAAATATAAAAACATTTTGTTTTCTATGTAAAAATATATTTGATTTAACTTAACTTCGATAAAAAAAAATTATGAACTGACCAATAGCATGGTACAATTGAATGTTTACATATACATAATCCGAACGGTATAAAATAATATACAAACGATAATAATATTAAGTAGGTACTTAAATTAAATGTGTTCAACAATAATGTCTATACAATTTGTCATGCAGTGTGTTTTTTATCATTTATTTTACAAGAGAGAAATTTGAAGTACATTTTATTATTTGTAAGTATACATTGTACTTACGATATAATGTAACTCTTTTCACTTTGTATTAGAAATTAAATAATAATAAAATACACTATTCAATATAATATGAATATTATTATTTATTATTCGTAATATACAAAACCGAATATTATTAATCTCAAAATATATTTTTCAGTATATTATAATATATCAGTAATCATAATGGCGCGTAAAACCTCGTGGAGACATTTTTCATATTGACGTGTTATATACGTTCGTCATAATATTATAATATCGCGTCTATTCGTTTTTGTTTTTTTTTTTTGTTTTTTTATGAATGCAAAACATATTATAATATATTAGGTATATCGTATTGTACGATCGTATTGTATTATTACATCGTACATCGGTATGGGCATCAATTGAAATATCTACACTGGTCACAAAGGTCATCTGATCAATGAATCTGTCCGTAGTATTACGCATATTAATAAATAATATAAGAAGCGCGTTTTGTCGTTTCCCGTCGTCCATAATAATAGATAGATATAGGTACTTCCTTACATTAATATCTCAACCGCAGAATTGTTCGGGAAATAATAAACGAGTAGAAATTAACAACGGGGGAAAAAAAACAATGATTGATATAACTATTATATGTTCAATACTTGGGTACCTGCAGCAGTCTCGTATATACAAAATGAACTCGTCAGTTCTTCTCGTTATACGCGTGACTTCTGGGCAATACACTCTCGTGTACGACATTGCGTGCCAATAAAAAGATGCGTACTGTACGCGCATAATATAACACGCGTATAATACAATATTGTAATATATTATTATTTTTTTTTTTTTATCATTTATTATTTTAATCGTAAAATACAAACTTGTACCTCTACATTTATTATATATAGTGCGTGTATACCTCTATATGTATATCTGCATATTTCAATAACGGTGTGTCGTTTTGTTTTTTTTTTTGTTTTTTTTTTTAGCCCGATATTTGTTTGTTTGTTTGTTTGTTTTTTCCCCATTTTACGAATTAATTTCCCATATTATTTAAAACATGACAGCGATTATTTGCGCGTAAATCTTTCGTTCGGTTGTCGACCGTTTATACGTACCTACTCGTACACGTCGTATAATAATCTGAGCAGCGTCGTATATTATTATATTATTATATGTATATACGTTGAAAACCGTACACTGTATACTCGTACTTAACGAAACCCGATTAATCACCGAGTATAATGTACGAACGTTCAGCGCGTAACAAAAAAATAAAAAAAAAAATAAAAATAAAATAAAAATAAAAAATTAAACGACGAAAAAAAAATAGGTAAAAAAAGGGAAAATGTGGGAAAAAAACATTATAATATACATTTTATACTATATAATAAATTAACAACATCGCCAATGCTCTCCGACTATATTATATATAATATATATATATGCTTCAATAATAATAATAATATGAAAGGGTTGAATAAATAAACGTGGTAAAAGACGACGACGATCGTTATGTGTTCTGTCGTTGTTTAACCGAACGGTTATCTTGTTCGACCGGCCTGAAACACGACGTGTCGCAGTCAAGCATTTTAATCGACGAACTAAACGAAATGATAATAAATAAGAAAATACGGTGAGCGGGTAATCGCGGGGTACCGTGTTATGCGTGTATATAAATACGTATACATGTATATATATATATATATACACAGAGTGTATAAAAGAGAAAGAGATAAAAGAGATGGACAGGACAGACATTTGTGCGGGACACGAGAGGGAGGGAGCGAAAGAGAGAAGAGCAGACAAACCGAGAGGAGATCTCGATGCCAGTTAACACTGCGTACGCCGTCCTAATTAAAAAATATTTTATATACTCGAAACCAGGTGAACACGAATACGGTACGAAACGGGGCAGAGGACACGTCCCCCGAGACGCGACCGTCGAGCAATAGATTTTATTTTTTTATATGTATAATATATGTACTAAGAACGAACGACTCGGCGAGATCTGAATACGTGTGTGTGTGTGTGTGTGTGTGTGTGTAGTGTGTGTATGGTGTGTCAGGAAGGCACACGCGTTTAATATAATAATATTATAATAAGAAAGACGAAGAGATACGCCGAAGTAGGTATATGAAACGAGAAAAAGTAAAGAAGAAGAAGAAAACAGAAAAAAAAACAATGGACTACCGACCTGATGTTTTTACGGTGTTTATATAATATGCATTTTATATATTTTATTATATATAAGTACGCATCGACGAGGAGACTATATACGTACACAACTATTACTACGACACCGTATTATAATATATTATATTTATATAATGTATTATAAGTACTATACTTTTTTTCGCATTCTCGTATACCACGTATACCATCACACTGGTGCAATGTGCGAATAGGAATAATATACGTTATACCACGACCGCAGATATAAATCGCGTATAGTCGATACAATATGAGTATATATATCCAAGTTAAGGTTATATACCTGGTTACCGCGTGTTCCATGGCAGTATATATAAAACAATATAATAGTATCCGTGCCAGATATTACTTTAACACTGGTTGTCGCTTGTCTTCGACTCTTCGTTGTACCTATAGGTACCATAATAATATAATACAATATTATACCTACCTATATAAAATATATTCCTAAAGTAGTAACTCGAACCACGAAACACGTGTCATCTTTAAAGTCGATAAAACAATAATACATTTAAAAAAATTACTTTTATTTTCATCTTTAAGACACAGCTATATTAAATCGTAATAGTTTCATCACACAATCGAGTTTATTGGTTTCACACATTTAATTATATAGAATAATAATTTCGCACACAAGGTTCATAATATTTTATATTAATTGTCGAGTCATCTTCCAAAAGATAAGTTTCATCTATAATTTTACCTATAGTGTTGTGACGAACTATTTAAAATAGAAACGTACTAGGAGATCGAACTTATATCAAATCACTGAACCAAACATTGCACCTGATAATATTTACTTCCATTAAATACTATTTAAATGTTTATAAAATAATATCGCAACTGTAACTTTTTTATTCGCAGCTTGTATTTGGAGTCTAATATAGTTATTTATATTTTTGATAAAAAAAAAAAAATTAATAAATTGATAACGTATAGACAAAAATATTAACAAGGAAACTATAATTTATATTTTGTACTATGTCATGTTTCAAAAACTCTTATATTATCAAATTAACAATAATTATATTAAAATAATAATTATTTTAAAATATGTTAAGAACTTGTGAACTTGGAGCGTTTTAATTTTTTTTTATAATTCAGTTAAAGAATATTGAATATTTCAATAAATATTGAATTTTTTATCGTATTTCAGTTTAATTTGGTTTATTTTAGATTCGGAAAATTTGCAGCATTTAATTCATTTCGAATTTAAATATAAGTGATCGTCACATCATATATGAAATTATTTGTGTATTCTCGAGCTTTATTAATAGGTACTAAATAAAATATGTAATTTTAAATCAGCATAATTCTGATATTATTTGATTTATCCATACCTAGGTAGTAGGTACCTATATGTATCTAATAGTTAAATATATAATAAAATTGTTCAGAAATAACCACACGTATGCATAATAAGTATTGTGTATGAAAATTATTTAAAAACATATATTGGTATATCTTTAATGAAACGAATCATGTAATAATTGTGTTATCTGTTATCATCGAGGTAATAATATTATTAAAATACTTTAAAACTATTCCATCAACAGACCTGTATCACCCAAGTCGTCGCATAAAATGACAACTGACTACTGACAATCGTTTATAGTCAAATATTATATTTATATTTAATGTAACATTGAAAGTTTAATGACTTAATCTTAATTATTGACGTGCATCTTACCCTAACAATAATATAGTAACTACAATAGACGATAATAATATTATATTATATAGGTAACAATATGAAAATATATAAACATGTCACATACGAGTATATTGTTTAGTTGTGTGCTGTTTACGATAACATTTTCCAACTAAAAGTTTATGTGAATCGGTGATAATATTATCTTTATCTATAATAATATAATTCTATAGAATAATAATAACATTATATTATTATAACTAGGTACATTTATCCGTTATAATAATATCGAATACTTCTATAAACTTTTATTATTTTTTCATATAAATATAATCTAATTTATTCTTTTCTATTTTCATCATTTTTTGGTCATTTTTCCTATCGTCGTATGGGGTCAATTTTGAGAAATTCAAAAAACTACATCCATTTTCCAACCGGAAACATACTTAATATTCGTGAAAATCAGTGTATTATTATTTCGGGTAGAAAAATTGTCTAGATACATAAAAAAAAAAATTTATAAACACATTAATATGAATTTATAGAGTTGTTAAATGTTTTTTCATATTAACGGTATAAAACAATATAACGTGTATACCTTGTAATATACAATTTTATATCGCTGTATAATACACTCACATCTTTATAAATTTATAACTTTAGATTATTTATCTAAATATTGAAAACTCTATCTTGGTAAAATGTTAAATTGATAGGTAATAAACTAATAGATAATAATATTATTAAATATTAAAATTATTGTTAAAACTAACTTTACAATAATATTTTGATTATTATTTAATAATTTATATGTGTATTTCCTGTTTTATAAATACATAATATTATTTATTATGTATATAAATCGGTATCTCTAAAACTCTAGACATCAGAGATCAGACAATTATTTATCAATACTAAAATATACAGTTTTGATGTTTATCAGTTTATTACATCATCATAGGCGCAACTAGGGGGGCGCAAGAGGGTCTTTAGCA
>JAIUCT010000016.1:7345169-7358722 GCA_021307375.1 Tetraneura akinire | reverse complement strand
ATATATTTTAAGTGCGTGCACTTATTATATTTATTGAATTTAAATAATATAACAGTATTTTTTTTTTTTTTAACGTGTATTATTATTTATTACATATTATATAACTTATAAGTCTGTTATGTAATTAAATATAAAATTATAAATAAAAAAATATCATAATATTAACGAAGAGTAATGACTAACAGCCTATATAACTACAATATTAAGCTGTTGGTTGTTGGTATATTAATATAATATTTTGTAACATAATCATTATCATCTTATTATTTTAAAATATATCAAAAATATTTAATTATTTTATAGACTGAAAATACAGTTTGAATATTTTCGACATATAAACTGCAATTGATATTATCCAATAAATTATGGATCATTACACCACCAACACTTAACACCCCTAGAACTCTATAAAAATTAAAACACTCCAAGACCCTTAACTTTATAACACAAAAGATATTTTTTTAAAAAAACTTGAATAGGTATATAAATTTCCTAAATTTTTGTGATACGTTATTACTTATTATAATATTATACACTCGTATTATTATATATTATGTAATTTTTTTTTTATATATATACGCAAAGTGTAAATTTGGTGACGGATTTTAATTTTAATAGATATACTCGCTAATAATTAATTATTAATGAAATAAATGAGTTTAGCGTTTTATTAATGTATTATTTTTATTCAGCACCCAAATTAACCAATGTTAAATAATTAGTAATCCGAAAAATAACGATTTTAAGCACTCTATAATATCTTTCAAAATTTTTATTAGATATTTTGATGTTTTTAAACGGCCAAATTTGGCGAAATCCATAATACTATTAAATAATTCAAATAAAATACTCTGATATTTAATGGCTTAGAGTTTTCCATCGGCCACAAGCGATTAAAATCTATATTATATTATACGAAATAAATAATATAATTAACTATACATTATATTTTATATGTATTATTCTATTGATTTTATTCAAATTATATTTCATTTTTCATGTCGTGGAATAATATTATTGATTATTGATTAAACACACGAAATAAATTGCACGCCTATACTATTATCTACATAATTTATTATTCAAAAACTAACCGTTAGCTTTGTGTTAATATTATATAATATCGTTAATTAATAATATACTAATTAGAATTAATTATAAATCCGCGTGTAATTTATAACCATGAATAATAATCAAGATAATTAAAATATATCGCATTCAAAAAACTATTCTGTGCAAATTGTAGTCAAATACAGATATCGATTAAAATTTTTACATTCTTATTAAGAATATATAACGCATAAATACTCATTTACAATTAAATTTCAACGTAAGTGTTTCAATATTTTAACTCATTATATTAAGTACATTAATGAACACCCAATAGAAATTTCAAGTCTCTGAGTTCAATATAAATGTCCATAAAATATTCCTAAATGAGTCACCTGTTATTTATCAATATCTGACAGAAATTCGCTCAAAATCTTTTTTTCGAATGCGCTAATATTTATCATTTCATTCAACAATTCAGAAAAATTACCTAAATAAAATACCAACAACATTATTTCACTTTCCTACCAGAGACATTTCATATTCGTCAAAATCGGAAGAGGTTTATTTCTGGTAGAAAAAGTGTTTACATAACTACATAAAAAAAAAGAAAACACTAATATCATTGTAAAACCAATATACATTCTTCGCTTCGTTCGGAATCTAAAACAATATCGAAATATTTATTTATTATTTTAAATTTTGTATATTTGTTTAACGTAAACGCCGTGCGTGAATGTAATATATTTCTCCGTGACACAACGTCATTGTGAGTTTTTTTACATATTTTTAACCCTTTTTGTATTATATCTGTTCTAGAACAAGTACTACACGTAGTACTTACTATTTCACTATACGAAACACGAAATAGAACAAAATTCATTTACAACTGTATAATTAAATTTCAATAATTCAATTTTAGTCGATATGCATCGATCATATTTTTACAAACAAACATAATTATTGCCGTCCTCGATCTTTATACGTGCTGTATTAATATGAATATTATTTATTATTTTTATTATTATAATTGTTCAGTGGCGTATCCAAGGGGCCACAGGGACCATTGCTCCCCATTGACCGTATTTTCTAAACATTATTTTTAAATACCGTTTTTTTCATCATTGTATCCGATCGTATTATAACATCATGATATTAAGTATTAACTATTCGTAATAATCATACAAATATTATTAAAATATAATAATATGATGTCTATAAAATATAATTAAATATTAATTAAAAATTAATATTTTTTTTTTCATAGTGTTGTACTTTAAATAGTGTGTGCCCTTCCCAAAAAAAAAATTCTTTCTTGATACGCCACTGTATATCCTTCATCTCCGATCTCAGTGTCTGTCGATCGTGCGTCTTATGGACGATAAAATATATTATTGAAAATGTCGAACTGTCACGTCCGTATATAATATAATATGACGTGTACCCAATAAAAAACGTGTTTTATTGCGCTGGGTCGCGTTCAAAATTTTTATTTTTTTTAATCTCGCGGATACTCTCGCGTCAAATAAAGAAATAAATAACCGAAAGGTTAGGTTCATTTTATATAAGAATAAATATATATAGGTATAGGTAATAGATATTATATATAAATTCTGAATGGGATTTTTCACGTTATCGTCGCGAGGGGAGTTTGGTCTTTTTTTTTCTCTTAAAAAACAAAAAAACAAAATAAATAAATAAATTAAACAGAAATCATATAATATATTATTATTAATAATATTATATCGTGGTCTAAGGATAAGTATAATATATATTATACAAGTTATAATAATGTACAATGGTGATTTCGTGGAAACGTGAAGGGACTAAGTAATAAAAAAAAAATAACGCAGGGATAGAGACTATAAATAAGTCGAAGAAGAGTGAGCGCATAAAAATGTCCCATTGTTCCCTGCGGTTTCGTCCTATAAATTACATTGTTCTTCGGGAGACAAACGTCTCGTTGCACCGTTTGATTACGATAATTTATTTCGAGACGACCGCGGCAATAAACGCGCACGGAAATTTATCGGCTTATTAAAAACTAATTTTCGATTCCCAAAAACACGCGCACGTTCACATAATAATAATAATAATAATAATAATAATAATAATAATATACGCGTATTGTGTGCGAGATAACAATATATAATATTATTATTATACACGCGGGGTTTATTATTTTTATTTTATATTGTTTTACTCGTTCGTTAGGTATGTATATAATAATAATATATACATGCTCTACGGGTATGTATTATTATTAATTTTTTTTTCCTTCACCGTAAGGCGACATTTTTCATTTTGAGTACAGTTCCTCCTTGTACCTGAGCGTTACATACGTACGACAACTCGGACAGGAGGCATTATAATATTATTATATTATTCTCATATATACACACGTATAGTATATAACGGTCTCAGACGTACTTAAGATCACGTAACCGCGATTGTTGTAAACGGAATACGCGGTGTAAAGTGTAATTTATTATTAGGCATATATTATAGCTATGTACGCTTATCGAAATCTCGCGCATGATGATAATGTACAAATATTATTAGGTATAATATTAAATATCGTGAGATATTAAAACCTACACGACGATTTGTTTCATAACGGAATATTTGTATACCAAAATATTTATAATATAATTATAATATATAATGTGTAAAATTTTAAACCCGAAAATTGTATGCATATCGATTAAAATATTTTTTTTTTTTTTCGTGATTCGTGAAAAAACGATTTACAAAAAATCTATCTAAATTATAGTTAAACATTTATACATTTACATCGATAACTCCTTATATAACGTATCCAAAACGTTGTAAATTGAAAATTTTATACAATATTAAAATATATTGCAAAAAAATTTAAAAACTATTGAGAAATTATTCCAAAATTAACATAAATTATGTACCAGCAATTAGATGAAATTCTCTGTCAACAGTAGTATACCCAATTTGTGGTAATTTAAACATTATTTTTACCATAGTATAAAAGAAAAACGCACAAAATCACTGTAAAACCAATATTTTTTTTTTTTATTTATTTCCTTTTCCATCAGGATCTAAAATATTATAACATTAATACATTATAGTATATAGGCAATATATTATGCACTTACACGTCTTCTTATATTCTAATCATAATAATATAGCAACACGATGCACGTATTTAAAATTTTAATTTTATTAATCAAGGTACACTGATTATAATAATAGACTGTTTCAATATTTAAGTACAAAAAATTAAATGGTAATTATAATTTAACCAATAAAGCCAATAACGTGGATTCTTCATCCATCAAAATAATCGCGTTTAACCGGTTCTATTATTAATACGACGTATTCATTAAAAAAATATAATACTTGTGTTAATTATTTTTTTCCTCTATTGTAATATTGAACAACCTTATCTTACTGTTATTATTATTATTATTATTATTATTATTATTATTATTATTATTATTCTCATTATGGTTAGGTTTAATCCAACACTAATAGTTGGTTAAAATTAGTTAATACTATAAGCAACAACAAATATTATTATAATAAAATTAAAGTATTATACTTATATTATTAATTAATGTTCTACTACACATGTCTATACGTATACATGTTAATTAAATATAAATAAATATTTTTATTTTCAACAATGCTACGTAATTTATATAGACGTTTACATTATTGATAACCGCTGTTATTGAAATTATTATTTGTTTCCACCAGACGTAATAATTTTTAATTAAAATATAATATATTATTAATCTTTTTCTATAAAATATTAAAATGTATTACTCAGTAGTGTTTCGGAATCGTTCTCTTATCGAGCAGGAGTTATACGACAGCTATAGTATTATTAGATTCCTAGTTTTTCTTATTTCGTCATTTAATAATATACCAACGATTTATACGATTTATTTACCTACGTTTCACATTTAATTATGTTAAATTACTCTGTTTTAATGCCTCATGTACACTGCATATCATCCATCGCTTACAACGTCGTTTAGAGTTATTCGGCTAATTAATATAATATACATTTAATATTATAATACGTACAACAGTCGGCGGCGGCTGCGAATAGTTTACGAAATTATATTTTTATTTTATACGTTTGTATGTTATACACTACTTACGCACAACTTTCAAATGCGACGAATAGTCATTTAGTTTTAAAAATAGTTCATGATCCATTTATGGCCATCATGTGGCGCGAACGTTGTTCAGTTAAACGTGAATATCGTGCAATCAGTGCACAGCTTTTTATATACCACTATATAAAAAATATTTTCTTTAGTCTTTGTTTTCTTTGGAAAATATATTTATTTATTTTTAATAATCATAATTATTGTGCGTCTAGATCGACTTTACTCGTATTATGCGAGGTTATAGTTAATAACCAACTGTATTTGCACGTTTCCTCTTAAAGTCTTAAAATTTTCTTTTATAACTATATCAATGTTGATACAGCAATAGTTCTATGATGATTATTGTAAATTTGTAAAATTATTTTAATTTCATATTATTATCTGTGCCATGGCTTGTTATACATCTGATTCAAATCGATAGAAAATTATTGTGCAACAAGCCCGTATCCAGGGGGGGTTTTAGGGGTTCAAACTCCCCCCCCCCCCGAAATTTTTAAAGTAGCTTTATATTTATAATATAACAAAGACTAACTACAAAATTTATGTATAAATTGTATTTATACTTTTCCCAATTTCCCACACCGCCCCCCAACCCCCCCCCCCGAAAATTGATCCTGAATACGTGCTTGTTGTGCAAAATTTAATTACTGCAGGACAATTATTGAAAATAAAACCAGAGTAACGATGAAATCTGCAAGCAATTTTAACCCGAAAATCGAAACCTAAAATTCTAAAAAAATCCGTTTTAACCATAGATCTCATACTATATAATATACGGTATTAACCTATGGTTTTAACCAATTACTCGAAATCCAATTAAATATGTGGTAATAAGTTACGATGCGCGCCAAGCGCGGTATTTCGAATACGAAAAACTTAAAAATCGTCATTTTATATTGGACCCATCATTACAATATTATTATGTATTTTATATAGTGTCGCGCGTCGTTGGTATTAATTGAGTCGTTCAATTACTATAATAATACGGATATACATATAACGTTCTTAGGAATAATATACGTAATTCGAACGAAGTTATAATAATATTTTAATAGAGGTCTTTGGACGTGGGAGTAAACGTATACGGTCGAAACCGACACGTTATGTGACCATAATAATAATAATATAGTGCAGGTGGAATGCATGTGGTGTGCAACAACACTGCATCGACTGGGGTTAGGTGCACACGTCGTGTCAGAGGGGAGGAATATTATAGTAGTTTTTGGACAGACATATTTTTACACGACGATACGAGGGTGAACTAGGCGCCATCGGTGTCACGCTGCGAGCGCCGCTAATGACAATTTGTCTCCTTTCGTTCGCCACATAACCAGCGCAGAATGACGCGACGACCGACGGGGAGACGACGACGACGACGACGACGGAGGTCAATAAAAACTCTCTTCTCTTTCACACACATACATACAATTGTAATATGATAATATTTAATAATAATTTACTCGAAAACGGTTTTATACAGTATATTGTTATATTGTTATCGTCGTCGTCGTCGTCGTCCGAAAAACACGATATGAAAGTTATTTATTTCTATTTTTTTTTTCTTTCCAGAGCTGCTGCATTTTTTTTTTCGCCCGCTGGGAGGGTCGTCATCGTTATTATTAAAATGTATATTATATTATATACTTATAGTAAAGGTTTTTTCGTCGTCAAAACTATTAAATTTCGCGTGTGTTTTAGCGAAAATAACAATTATTATTATACCTACGTATATACCGAACATAAAAAAAAAAAAAAAAAAAAAAATATCCAGCAGTGAATAATAAGAATGGGAGAGAGAGAGAGAGAGAGAGAGAAATTAAATTTTATATAATAGGCAATATTGATTTATCGGAAGAACAGCGCGATTGTAAATGCGCAGGTAAGACGATTTATTATGTCGAGCACACCTCTACACGTCATATAATATATCACTCAAATATATAAATACTTATACGGTTATAGGTTATAATATTATATATTTTATTTTTATAGGTACGCGTATGACAGGAGCGATGCGATAGGGGTAAACCACCGTTTCCGGGATTTAAAATTCAAAATTGACTGCAGACCCTTTTCTCAGGGATGTGTTATACTGCACGGTCGCCGTATATTGGTATGAAAAGTATACCGTACATACAAGAATAATGGGTTCCTTTCTTGAATGAACCTTCATAATATCATATTATATATACTTCAACACAAGGGTAAATTATGTACATACGATACGTATAGCCATCGCATTAATTTTTACTTTTTACCTATGTCTATATAGATAACGTCTATATGTAGGTACCTGTATATAATGTATTATAATATTATGGTTAAATAATTTTACAGACGCGTGTATATAATATGACGTATAGTATACAGGTACATATATCTACCTGCTGTTTTTTTGTTTTTCGTTAATAAAATTCATTGCATATTATATATATATATATATATACATACACGCGAGTATACCTAATATGGGTACAGATGTTTACGAAATAATTCCAATATGAATCATTTTTGTTTAGGGATGGCCGGATGGGTATATAGTCAATAAATCGTCGTGTTTGTACCTATATATATACGAATATTATCATATTATTATAAGTCTACTGATGTCTATACGTTTAAACCACATTCTTGTCCATAACATTTTATGTTATAAACCACGAGTTAATGAATAAGGTCAAAATAATTATATAATATACATTTTTTTTTCATATAAATATTAACGTAAATTTTTTTACAAACTCCAAGACATCAAAATAATTGGAATAAGTGCAATTAGATTAAATACATTTTTAGAACATAACGATATATGTGTAAATCTCTAAATCTAAACTTTACCTAGGTATTTTAAAAGAAACCATTATTATAAAGTAAAAATTAAACGAATTAGTTTGATCACAGTATACATTTAGATAATCATCAGTTGTAGAATACTAGATTATATATAAAACATTATAATAGGTATACGTTGGTATTTGTAGAACTAAATTTATTTAACTTCTTAATTAAACGTATGTTTAATTTTAATTTACATAAAAACACTTGCCTATTGATATATTGTTAAATTAAATTATTTAAATTTAAAACTATAGGTATACTAATAAAAACATAAGTAATACACGTTTTTATACTAAAATGTGTAAAATATAATATACCTTATTAAATAATATATTACATTTTTTATGGACATTATGATGAGATATAAGGTTAAGAAAATTAAATTAAAAACAAATAGAAATGTAATATTTATTTTCAAATATAGACGTATTTTATTTTTATTTTTTTGTAATGCGTATATTATGTTAATATTTTTTTATCATTATTTTAGCCTTGCCTAACTCATATAAATATTGCACCTACCTATAATTACTGTCAAACTTTAACCCTTTATAAAATAATCCATTTCCTTCTATGACTATCACCTATAATTGATTTCCATTTTAAAACAACGGGTTAAATAAATATTTTAACGGTTACCTAGAGCATATTTAATGTTTATGTCATTTCATTTCGAACAAGTGTACACATACTTTATGAGCTAAATGATTTTTATCAAGACTATTTGATTTCAACAATAAAAATAATGTTCCAAATACATATTTTATTATTTTCAAATCAAATGAATATACAGTAAATAACTATAATTATAATCTATTATATAATATGTTCGTATGTAATAGATAAATATTTTAATTCTGAATTCGTTTACAATAATATACCTAGATATAATAAATATTAGGTATAGAACTTAATTAAAGATGCATAATTTATATTTCGAGTTTCCAAATGAAATGTATAGGTACGATTGTTATACAATTATTATTAGGTACCTACCTATTTATTATTATTATATTATTGATGAAATTTAATAAAGTTATTCGAATAAATGAACACGGTGAGATTAAATTATAGATACGGACGATAAACATAAGTGTTAATGAATTATTTACAAATGAAAATGCTTCAATATAGGCACAGTTTTAACAAAATCAAAACTAGTTATGTTGTTTAGTAAGAAGAACATGGGAAATTTAGATCTTTCATCAATACTACCATCATATACTGTCGTTATGGTAATTTATACGTTGTTTCTTTCCAGCGATGTAAACCCAATGGTATGTTAGTATGCTGTTATAGTGTTTTTTTTTTTTTTTTTATAGTTTAAACAAAAATACCAATTTCTGTATAATACATAATGTATTATTTTGTGGCGTAAATAATACCATCTCATTCCTAACACTCGTATCAATAATGATGCCACCCAAGTACTCGTATATTATAATATTATATAAACATACAAAATATATAACGATCTATACTATATACAAAAAAACTTGCTTAGTTATTATTCAAATGTATTGTTATTACATTATATTTTAGTATTCTAATAATTTCGAACGAAATTGTATTTTATATTATAATTCATTATAATATATTTTACCAATAATTATTTTAAATCAATTTTTATTTTTATTATAAACGAGTTCGTATTCTAACATTTAGAAAACAAAGTACCTACATGTATGAAAAAGAAAGGGAAGGGATACTGGTGTGGAAGGGATACAGGTGTATAGAGGATAGTGTTGAATTTTGATTAAAATTTGAATGCGATGATAAATCATTGCATTCGAAAAACGATTCTGAGCGAAGTTCATCAGATAATATATGTACCGATTTAAATTTTTATCATATAATCCCTAAATGAGCCACATAAATACCCGAATCTGACAGTACTTTGCTCAGAATAGTTTTTCGAATATAATGATTTATCATGCATTCAAATTGTAATCAAAATTCAACACTATCCTCTTTACACCAGTATCTCTTCCCTTGCTTTTGTATACCTTAAACAGCTATAAAAAAAAAAAAAAAACAAAAAAAAACGTAAATATAATGGTAATTCATAATTAATTGGAACTGAATTAAGTAAAATGTATTTAAGCCTCAATAAAATTTTAAAACATTTTTGTCAATTTTTAAAATATTAAAATATAATAATAAAAATCCATATTATAAATATAGGTACTTTTAATATTGAATTACTGAAATTTTAATTTTAAACACCTATAAAAAAAGTCATGAGATTTTCCTAATATTGGGAAATACGTTAAGATATACGAGTATATCAGTATGCTTCAGTAAAATTTTCAAAAATTTTCTATATTTTTCCAAATTTTTTGGCGTTTTTAATAATTTTGATTGTAAAAACAATGAAAAATAATAAGAAGAATAGGTATTTGTATTTATTCCAAGATTTTCGTTTAAATTAAAAATATCAACTTTAAACAGCTATAAAAACTGATTGAAAAATCATTGAACCTTGGGATTTTTCTAATATTTTGATATGATGTTAAGTATTATGTATACTTCAGTAAAATTTTCAGATCTTAATGCCCAAAATTGCCAATTTTATCAAACATTATATACATAAAAACGAGAATTTTACGAAATATTCAAAGTCCTATATTTTGTAGAAAAGTTAATATGTTAACACCCAATAAAATTTTCAAGTCTATAACTTTAAAATTGCCTGAGTTATCGTATAATATTAAAATCGAATTCGTCGAAATTTCAGTTTTCTTGAAAAATGCTGTTTTTTCGTCGTTTTTCTATCACATTGGGTCAATTTTGAGAAATTAGAAAAATGACCTAAATAAAATACCAACTACATCCACTTTCCTGTTCATGAAAATCGGAGCATTATTTCGGGTAGTAAAAGTGTCTATAAACATAAAAAAAAAAAAAAGAAGAAGAAGACAAACATCATTGTAATACCAATACATTCTTCGCTTCGCTCAGAATCTAAAGGTCGTAAAGATAAGAAAAAAATTCTAAAAAAATAAAATGACAAGTTTATTCATTAATAAATAATCTTATGCATTTTTATTTTATTTTTTTTAATTCAATAACTTATTTTATTATTGATATCGATATGCATTATAAAAAAAAAAAATCTTACAACATTATTGTTAGTTCAGTCAAATACATGACTAATATTTAATTAGCATTTTTTCCCGAATTGTAATGTAGTGTATATTTACATATATATATATATATATATATATAGCCGTGTAGGTATAAAAAAAAAAAAAAAGGAAAAAAACGAACACACACAATAATATAATGTTCTCGTTTTATCAGTTGTTTAATCTATATATATATGTACATGTTTAGACGTACATCCATAATGTATAAACACGATGAAAGGTAAAAAAGGATAAAATTGGGGGTGAATTCTTGCGTATAACAGTAACATATATAATATATATAAAATGTTCATCGTGGGTGCGTCGCGCGTCGGACGTAAATTGTCCGAACATGACTGTCAAAATCAGAATGTATAAAGTGAAATAATAATTCATTAAAATATAAAATGTCAGTATATAATAATAATAATAATATGTTTTGATTTCCGTGTTCATATTGGTATTAATGCCGTTTTTCGTTAACATAGTACAATATAATGATGGTATACGAGCCATGATTTTTATAAAATTATATTCGACTGTAACCTAATATATACTTTTACAAACCCAATGTTTAATAAAAACATTTATCTCTACAATACGAAAGTGAATATAAAAAGCCCAAAGGTTTATTGATTGCTGTAAATCGTAATATTTGTTGATACAACTATACACAATTATTTCAGTATAATAATATTATAATTATAACCGTTTCATTGTTCAAATTGAAAAAAAAAAATAAAACTAAAAAGTAGCTATATGTGACGAACCCTTGTATTGTTATTTGAGTTTGAACCAAACTATAAAATAGTTAAACCTCCCTAAATGCACAAGTTAACAACCAAATTTAAAATTGTTATTATATTTTATAATTAAATATTTGTTTTATATTATGTATGATATTTGTCAATTATTGATAAAATATAGAAGTGGCATGTTGTAGATAGACGCGAGCAAAAAAATAAATTTAGAGAATTTGTAAAAACTAAATTACAGCAATCCAGAACACTGTTTTTATAATCAAAGGTTTAAACTTTACATTACAATATTTATTAGCAGTACGAAACAAACATTCAGGACGAAAATTTGCAATGAATTAGATATTTCTGAATCGGGTCGAACATCTCGAGTATAAGTACAAAAATATAAATTAAAATTTTTTGTATTCTTGAAAAATTAAGAATTTTATAAAAATATTATTAGATTGTTTAATTGACCCGATATCATTTTATCATTATACAATATTACATGCATATTATGACGTAGTTACATATTATACGTATATAATTATAACGCAATATTAAACTCTATAAGTATGAAGAAATATATTTTTAATCGAAATTACGAGTATATTAGGTTTACGCGAAGTTTTATAAAACAAAAATATATAATAGGTATACGATCTTAGCGTATACCTACCTACTTAAATAATAGGTATAATAAGGTATTAATAATATTAATAATTACATTGCCCGCGGTATAACGTTTAATGTTATCTCGTACCAATATCTATACGATCACTTTCGTATATATAGGGGGAAAAACATTTACGATTATCGACAAGATTTCGGGATTTACCTCACGATACACTGTATAATATTTTTATAATATGCTCTTTTTACGTATACTTTACTACTTAATTATTTGAGAAAAATCACGACATTCCGTATATAGCTATAATATATACAACAAATATACGTAATATTATTATACGTGTGCAGGTACAATATTATAATATTATAATATCATATCGTTAAATAGGTGAAGGGGCGAATGTAAAACGATTTCACGGCGTGTTAATCTATTAAAAAAAAAAAAAAATACATAAAATGTTTTATTAAAAAAAATAAAAAAAAATATTTAACGATACCTAATTTTCATATATTACAAAACGGAATAAAAATATATAAACACTCGTATATTATTGTCCGCTGCGATGTTTGGATTGCGAGCATTTTTGTCGTGACAATTATTATTATTATTATAATACTCTCGTAGCATTACCATCCACAATATTATTATATTATAAAATATAATATCGACTATATGGAAAATTGTATATATAATAACATATTATATATTATTGTAAACGACAATAGATAGCACTATATGCGTAAATCAGGTACATACATATATATATATAAACATAATATATAATATAGTCTCGCACCGATCGAGAAGATTTATCGTTTTTGCGGTTATGATATCCCGCGGGGACGAGGGTGATGCGGTGCCGCATTGAAAAATTTGAATACAATGGTCTGAAAATTACCGAGTGGATATTATACAGCCACCGATTATAACGCGTATACAATATTATTATCATTATTATTATTATTATTATTATTATTATTATTATTATTATTATTATTATTATTATTAT
>JAIUCT010000016.1:7321280-7340518 GCA_021307375.1 Tetraneura akinire | reverse complement strand
ATAATAATAATAATAATAATAATAATAATAATAATAATAATAATAATAATAGATTTATACAGATAATTCAAAATTTCACACAGTGTCTATATATTTTATTGGATAAAACGTGTGGTTTTAAAATTTTTTACATAATTATTACAACAGGTTTATCTTGATTGTGTCTATAGAGACAAAATCTGTCATACCACCTACAACAATTATTATTATTATCAGGGTTCGGGACTTAAAGCATTTGCTTATTTTTTTAGATTGAGATTAAATCTAGCAGAGTGCTATGGAAATTTATGTCATGTTGCAACAATTACAAATATGAAATTTGAAAGTGCTTTTTTTTGCTTATTTCAATGATTTATTCGAAAAATGCTTTTTCACGCTCTTTTCTTATTTTAATTGCATATTTCCAACTTAACAACGCATGATACTAAAAATTTGGGTTTTTTTTTTTTAATGTTTGTTGGCAATATAGGAAAAAATTGAAACTAAAAATAATTTTACCATTGTGCATCAATATAATATGTATTGTACCCAAATAGTATTCTCTTAATTTATTAATTTTCTTATTCTATTTTTAACGTTATGTACTTATTGTAGTCACATTATGTAGATACGGGTAATTAATTTATTCTAACACTGTAATAATTTAATTACGTTTTATTTTAGATAAACAAACTATAAATATTAATTCCTGACATATAATAAGAAACACAATAATAGTAGATTACCTATTATTTAATTATTAAATTTGTAATTTTAATATGAAAAAAAAATTATATTATAAAGTTTTTATATTTATCTACAAAATTTGCAGTTTTAGACAAAATTTTTTTTTATTACTAAAATTTAGTAATAATTTTATTACTTTCAGTAAAATTTTAGCATCTTACTTTTTATTTTAATGTTTTGAAGTGCTTATTTGAATGCTTATTTTGAAGTTTTTAGGCGCTTTTATAAGCGCTTATTTTGATGATTTTAAGTGCTTTAAGTCCCGAACCCTGATTATTATATTACTGCAGTATTTTATATAAAACTAATTTTTTACACATATTATAATAATATAATATTTTTTATCGTTGGTACTAATAATAGCATAAAGGTTATCAATCACGATTCTCGTTGTGGGCGTTACGGGATAATTGGCCATTTTCAAAACGTTTTATATCCCACTTTCACTCCCTGTCAATACGGATTATAAGATAAGATTAAACTCTACTAAAACAATAATTACTATTTTATCTTATTTTTCGACCATTTAGTATAATATCGATTTGTTATCTATTTCTGCCTACGCAAATTTACATTTCATATTAAGTATATTTTTGTAGGTATAATAATAATGTTAAAATTAAAATAATAATCTTATTTGCTTTTCATCGAAATACATGATGACGTTAAAATGGCATTTATCGGGTGGGCGTTTATTAATAAAAGTCCTAATATAGATGTTGATCAATATATTATAATATTATCGCCGGAGAAATCGCCAATATTTTTTTTCGACCAGTGTACCTATTTATATTACATATAATTTGAACACGAAAATTTAAA
Source organism: Tetraneura akinire (assembly GCA_021307375.1). Taxonomy (NCBI): domain Eukaryota; kingdom Metazoa; phylum Arthropoda; class Insecta; order Hemiptera; family Aphididae; genus Tetraneura; species Tetraneura akinire. The sequence continues at coordinate 7,338,970 of JAIUCT010000016.1, read as the reverse complement.
TATAATTTAATTATACAAGTATTAAGTAAACATGAAAATAATAATATAGTATTATATTAAAAATAATAATGCGCATAGGTATTATATTTCAAACTATAACTAAAGAAATCGATCCTCTTGAAATTTTTTAATTTATTCAGATTTATCGATAACAAGTTATTATAAATAAAATCGGAATAAATAATATATTATTTTATTTATGTAGGGGTATTCGATCTCATGGTTTACCTTTACAGAGTATAAGATTAAAGGCAAATTATTTTGTGATAACACAGCTGCAGCTGTTTATAATAATTAAGTATAAGTATACAAGTACAATTCATAATAATTTTATTATTTATAAAATATGATTATATAGGTATAGGTGTACCTATTAATATCTAACTAAATTTGAACAAATAAATACAATTTTAATAATATAAATAATAAATAATATCATATATTTTTATATAAAAATTTTTTTCATAATAAATCATTTTAAATGCACTTATTATTTAAATTCTTCACTTTTTATATTTATTTACTATAGATTCAAATACTAGCTATAATAACATACGATATGTGACAAAACATCATTTTCATAATTTAAAGAACATTTTTCAATAATTTTATACAGGTATATAATAGGAGTTGTTATATTATGAGTTAGAAGTTCGAACAGAACTTATCTGAAATCTGAACCAAACCAAACGCTCCAAATTCAACTTTCGAACAGTTCGTCACATCGCTATAATTTAATAATAATAATAGAATATATATAATATATATAAATATTATAAAAATATGAAAAATACTTATATATTTAGTATATATAGTTAAATTATACGTGTATAGTCTTATATTCGTTTAACTTTATAGAATCATAGTAAAAAATTCATTGTAGAAGAGTTACATTATACTTGACGTCTTCGTCTCTTTTATTTTTTTAGTAGTAAAAAAAATAGTAGGTAATTTCACACTGTAATTTGATAATGTACGAGGGTTGTCCCAAAAGTAATGCACAGCGTGCCCTAGCTGTCTTGCAATTAATTTGATATGCTCATCAATAATCTAACCTAAAAAAATAAAATCAACCCAGAAATAATGATGCTGAAAAAACAGAAAAATAACATCCTTATAACTATTACTATTTGTATGTTACGTATGACCATATAACATATTATATATTATATTAATATATATCATTTATTATATAATAATATTCAATTTTTAGATTCTAAGCGAAGCGTTTTAATATGAATTTTTTTGGAAATTTTTATAAATTTTACAATATTTGTTTTTTTATCATCGTTGAAAAATCATACGATTTTGCAAATAACTCAAGTATTTTTATGCGGTATTTTATAGATATAGATATATAGATTATGGAAGGTATGTATATTATGTTATTATAATATAAACCTTGCGAGCAAATTTAATATCGTCTCATTCTCGTATAGTGCCGCACAACAAGACGTATATATTATAAATTTTATATACACTTTCTACGTATATTATAATAAATTTTCTCGAAGTGAAAACCGTGAGATTGAATTATGGCCGATCGACGTACATTTTAGCGTGCATTGTTCTTTGCCACGGCGGCGGCGACGACTATACATGCCCGACGGTCGCGCGCGCGCGCTCGCTCGCCTCTATTGCGGCTGCCGGCACGTGATTGCTTCATTTGTTCGCACCTCGTAAAGATTTATCGTTAGATCGACGTTAGTGCGGTCACAATGGTATTTTAATATAATATAGACACGTATTTACAGTATAATAATATAATACAGAAAATAAAAAAATAAAAATAAAACATAAATTGCATTTATTTGCAGCGTCCGCGCGAATTCGAATTCGATGTTTTTGTTTATGTTTATGGTATTTTTTTTTTTTTATTATTTACAATATATTTGCATGTAAAATGCAAAAACCGTCCGCCTAAGTTTTTTTTATATATATTTTTAACGGATTTATAATATTATTCCATGTGTGCAAAAAAAAAAATTAAACAATAATGCATTATTTTATAAGTTTATAAACTTACTATATATTATAAACCTATGTCTTATTCTAATGCATATACGAAATTTATATATAGATACCATAATTTGCAAATACCAAAATACTATGGTATATTATTATCAACTTTAATTTTAATCATTTATCCTAAATTCCTAACCAAACATAATAACTGCCATATTCTTGTAAAAAGACACCTAGCTATCAGTTATTTATTTGATGCTCGTTATATATTATAATATATATATAATACTTAGAGCCTATATTTTCCCCTTTGTTTAATCGAGGAAAACTTAAACTATGTTTTTTTGGTGTGTTTAAAATGTATAAATAAAGAAACCGCTTTCGCATTACTCAGGTATTCTTGAACCCTCAGCCTATACAGTCTCGCGGAAGGAACGCCATACAGATTTCTCATTATTTCCTGGATGGTCTACAATAATAATATTATTCAAAGTAATGAACTAATATTAGAGGAATAAAAAATGGACCGAAACAAAACTGCATATTATACGTTTGTATAGGAATAAAATATGTAGATTGTCAAAAGTCTTATCTCTTAATCTCTTATAATATAGTCGCGACCTGCACTATTATTATACCGTATGTAATATTGTAATATTATACAAAGAATATGATGACACAAAGACGTCTAAATAGGTAAATGAGTATAGGTATAATATATCATATATGCGTTATATTTTTAATACACCCTGTATACCTAAATATGCGAATATAATAATATATAATTATATTAATACAAGGAAAGTCTAACTATACATTTTAAATAGGATATCATATTATTATATAACACACGCGGTATATTTTATGTACCGCCGAAATTCGGTCCTCGGTGGTCTCTCATCGAGTGTTGACTGAGAGTAGGTACAATATTATTATTATTTATAATATTATATTAACATTATATAAGCGGCGGTGGCAAAGGGAATGCCATCGTTTTTCCAATCCGGTCCGCAGATTGGACGGCCCCGTATATTTAAATCAACATCTGTGGGCGGGGCACTGCAGACGTCGGACCGCGTGCCGCCGATACGTGTATATTGATAACATTAAAATAATATAATATATATATATACCTACCTATAGTCCTATACGTAATATTATTGTAATTATTTGAGTGTAATGTGTAAACAAGATGATAATATTATTATAAGTTTCGTGTTGGAATACATAATAATATTATTATAATTTTATACCAAAATATTCACCCATCATCGATCGATAATACATAATAATATTATTATATTTTATTATAATCTTGGTGGTTCGAATTTCGATAATTGCAGTATAGAATATTCTGAATTCATAATAAATTAATAATATATATATATATATATATATATATATATATATTACGGGTATAAGACCGGGATTTTGATTTAATTAAGTATTATATTATGCCTTTTATGTTTTCGATACATTATCGTATAATAATACTCGTATAATAATTTATATGGAAAAATATATAAACATTCGCATACATAATATAATATTCTTATTTCAAATATACGTACTACACGTGTTCTAACATTATATTAATTAATTGTATAGGCATCATATACATATAAATATTAATAATTATTACTGTTTATTTTCCCTATTGTATATTATTAATCTGTTTTAAATTTTTAATAATATTTTATGTGAAATGCCCGTTATTATAATATATATCCGATATATTATGTCCAATCAGCGAATGAAAAATAATTAAAATGTTTAAAAATTCTGCATTTTGCATATACATCATGATCTCCCGATCGGCAGTGCCGATGCGAGTATGTGTTCGGCGTCCGAGACAGAAAAAATAAAATAAAATAAAGATAAAGATTTAAACGCCCCGCTATATAATATAATTCTGAACTATAATAGTAAATGTATACTTATCTGTAATTTGAAATAAATTTAAAGTTTTATGGAATAAAAAATTGTACGTGCTATTTTTATTATTTTATATACTATATTAATGCGTATATTATTATTATGTAATATAACACGATACGCGTACCTATAAATTAAAATTATAAAATACAATGCAATAAAAAACTTAAAAAACACGTTTTGTATATATATTTTCTCTATTTATTATTGATATTATTTTACAAAATTAAAGGAAATTCAATTATTTATAATTAATTCTGTAATTGGCAGAGTTTTGTAATAATAAACACCCTATATATATATACTCGCTCCCTTCCGATCCGACACTATATGAGAGACGAACAGAAATAATATAAAAAAACAAATTTATTTTAAAAACATAATACAATACGCATTATAATTATATACATGACGTAAAAAATATTATATAATATATTATATAAATTATATAAATTTAACGATTTATTATTTTATAATTCCGCACCATTTAATTATTGATAAAAAAAATATATTATATTATAATATATTATTATAACCAGGGCCGGATCTTAACTTTTTAACACCCGGGGAAAATTAAAAATATACGCCCTTTTCAGGAAATTTCAGTGAAATGACCAGAATTAGTATTATTTTTTTTTTTTTTATGAAAAATCAAGCACACTCGCTTAGTAGTGTAAGCACCAACCATTTATAAAGCCGTTTGCAATATACTGGACCAATAAATTATTTATCACAAATTATTTGAACAATTTTAGCTTGAAAACCAAAAAAAATTAATTTTTATATAATCAAGTAATATTTTTAAAAGAACTTCTTAATGGTGTATTTATAGCTAAAGTCTATGGTTAATATTTCTAAGTTTCAGGTTTAGAAAAAATAATATTGGTAATAATTACATTTATGACTTTTGTTTCAAAGTGCATTTTAATAATTAAATTTTAGATTCTGAGCGAAGCGAAGAATGTATTAGTTTTACAATGATGTGTGATTTTTTTTTGTTTTTGTTTTTTTTTTTTTTATATATATCTGTGTACAAAAATACTACCCCAAATAATGCTCCGATTTTCACGAATAGGGTATGTTTCGGTAGAAAAGTGGATGTAGTTGGTACTTTACTTAGGTCATTTTTTGAATTTCTCAAAATTGATGCTATGCGGTAGAAAAAACGGCGAAAAAATGACGAAAAAACGGCATTTTTCGCGAAAAATGAAATTCGACGAATTCGATTTCTATATTTCACGATAACTCAGGCAATTTTTAAGATAGAGACCTGAAATTTTTTTTGGGTGTTTACATAGCTACTATATATATGTGGTATAATTTTGGAAACGTTATGTTAATTTTTCTACAAAATATAGTACTTTGAATATTTCGTAAAATTCTCGTTTTTACGTATATAATGTTTGATAAAATTGGCAATTTTGAGTATTTTGGTCTGAAAATTTTACTGAAGTATACTTACATATTACTTAACAAAACGAAAATTATAATCTGACTGAACTTCGCTTAGAATCGTTTTTTCGAATGCAATGGTTTATCATTGCATTCAAATTCTAAGTAAAATTAAATGCTATGATTCGCACACCTGTATCCTGTGCGGCAGGAGTATCAGCTCATCTTTTTAAAATTTAAAACCTTTAAAATACGCCCACGAAAATTATACGCCCGGGGATAAATCTCCGACTTCCCCCCCCTAGATCCGGCCCTGATTATAACTACCTGCAGTATGGCTAAATATAGATATTTTAATAATAATATATTTCGTTTGTAGATTTTTACATAAACTTTCATTGTGTGAGTACCTTTATATATATAATATACGAGTATGTGACACACATGGACATGACATATAACGCTCGTTGTCGATGAATATTGGTCCACATCACGCGTGCATCATGAGAGTCTGGATATAGAGAAAAACGGATAGGCACATCTGCACGACTGTCACGAAGACCGTGTGCGATGGATCTATAATACATAAACTTAACTTAAATATATACATATACTTATAATATTATACTTCGTGAGTTCTGTGTGTATTTTTTGTTATTATTATTTATATAAATATTGTACTCGGTGACTATATATTTTCGATTGCCGGCATTATATAATATAGGCATTCCGTATGTCTACCTAAAAATTCGGTTAAAAATGATTAAAAATCTAAAATCTATTAATAAATAATATTCTATATCTTTAATAATAATTTTGGTGAAAAACTTGAAGGTTTCTGAGTTATTTCATTTTATTGATTTCATTATTTGATTACATTATATAGGTATATAATATATTGGTATACCTATACACACAATGCCTACATATATTTATTTACCATATAATAGAAAATATTTTTTTAAAACGTTCTTATCAACAATAAATAATTGTAATAAGTTCTAATATATACTCTATATAATAATATAATGTGATCCCTATAATATTAATTTTCATCAAAGTAAATTTTATATTTAATATAAGTAGGTACCTAGAAACGATTTTATGTATACGTATATAATATATCGTATTAAATTGTTATATATAATATAGGTAGTATGTATATATATATATATAGAAAAATATATCAATAAAATATTTTTTCTTTTTTCTATAACGTCTTAAAAATTCGAAGACAATGCGCCTTCATGTAAATAAACAAAAAAGAAAAACGTCAAATAAATATATATTTAATTTTAATTTTTTTTTTTGGTCTTAAAAAATATGAAAAAACAAAAACATAATATATTATTACTATATATAATATACATTTATATATTATATATTATGAGTAATCGGAACACCAAAGACGATATTATATTTTTTTCCCCATCTTAAAATATTATAATAGATTTCGCGTCTTTGCGATGCCGCAAACGAGAGTTTAACGCTATATGTATATGTATAAAATAAGTATATATATATATATATAATAAAACATTATAAGTATAACCCGTCCGCATAGTTCCGTTTTTGGCAACTACACGCCGACTCGTCTTGACGAGAACGCGCACATTAATATAATATGAATTATTGCTGTCGGGAAGGATTCGTAAAAACGTCACGCGTGGTATATAATATCGTATAGGTATATAATATGAATAGTGTATAATATTACAAATAAATAAAATAAACGATTACAAATACTTTATTGCCAACGGACGGTTGTTTGTATACCGTTTTTTTTTTTTTTTCATCCATTGTGATGCGAGACGCAATTCTCGACCGGGATCCATCAATCAACGTGTCCAATAAACGACAAACTGGTGGCGCAAAAAAATTAAGTATACCTACATTATATAATACGCGTATAGGTATGAAAAAAAAAAAAATAAAAAATCACGCACATTTTACCGAACGCCGCCGCGATATTTATGATGTGAGCCCAAAGTATTATATAGGTATATATACCTTCAGTATAATATATAACAAGCATGCGAATTATATATTATTTCTATATAAGACGAATAAGAAAAAAAAATAGATAAAATAAAAAAAAATTACAAATATTTATTATGTCGGACATTTTTTTTTAATTAGACACTAATGCACAGAGAGAGATAGAGAGAAATACATTTATATACTTATTTACCCCACTACAGGTCTAGGTCGACAATAATAATAATAATAATAATAATAATAATTATTATTATTATTATTATTATTATTATTATTATTATGCTGTCGTCGCAGCAGTGGAAAACTTTCATAATAATAATAATATTATCATTGTTATCAGCGACGATCACGCATGAAGAACCCTTTTGTCTATCATTATCGTCAAGCTTTTACCAGATTGTTCTTTGACCAACGACCCGCACATAATTATATTATTATAATAATATTATACCGTTTTTAGCCGCACACGCACACATAAACATTCGCAGCATAGCTACTCTCAACCCTTCATTTGTCCCTTCACAATTCACAGACAAGCACTATTCTACTACATCATTAATAAATATTATGACCGCATTCAGCGCCTACGCGAATTAACCAAAATTTTCCACTATTTCATATTATATCAAAAAACATTTATTATAATAACTGTGTACAATTCGACCAGTAATTTTTCTAGTCGCATTCGAATCCGATAGTAGAGAAGATAATAATTGTTATAGCAGTTAAATAAGTTTATTGTATATATGAATTACCTATAATAATATTAAAATTGTATCAACATTTCAAATAAATATTTAAAAATATTACAATACTCTAAAATTATACGTTGATTTCATGTCAATTTATAGTTTAGCTAGGTATAGTCAATTGTCAATATTATTGTTTTTTTTTTTTTTTTAATAATACGATCCCGCTTCTCTGTACAGGTATTACAATAATATCATATGTCAAATCATAAATACCCGTCAACATATATATTATAATCTACACGAGTTAAATTATATAAAATATAATAATTAATTTAAATTGGATATAATTGCCGTGTTCAAAATCCAAAAATTAATTAGATAATAATATAATATGGTATCTTATAGTGCATAATAATAATAATATATAAGGCGTGTGTAAGTGCATGTGCAACGATTGTTATCTATACTCGTAATATAATATTATTCATATTACTCATTCGGGTTAGGTATTAAATCCCGTACGAAATATAAAACATATATGTATAAAATATAATTATCACGTTTATTATCCAATTATCCTTTGCATATGATAACAATATCGCTTACAAAAATAATTATACATTTTTACAATAAACTATTACACATTATTATATTGTGACATATTAAAATTATAAACGTTTCTTTTCTTTATTTTCACGTTTATATAATTTAATTTGATTTAAAACAAAACAAAATAAAATTTTTTTTTTATACATTATTATATTGCGAAATATTTTAACAATTCCCGCGTTCATAAAACTTATAAATGCGTATTATACGCACGCCATTTAATTTCAAATATTAAACTGCGGACGATTTTACTATACGACCGCAACGCGTGTAACACATATCGTACTCGTATATTATATTATTGTAATATTATCAACGCGTATACGTTCATCGAGTGTTAATTGAGCGTGGGACGAAAAATAAAAATAATAAAAATATGCCAGGTCAATATAATATTCTACTATATTATAATATATGACGTATATAGGATTCATATTATTAGTGTATCATCACACAATAGACCGCCCATAGTAACGTTCTGACGGCTAGTCAATGAATCGATAATTAGAAATTAGTGATGACAAAGATATGTACCTCGATCTCCAAGTGACTAAGCAAACGTCCCGCAGCTCTTTTTCCATTGTCGTTCATAATATAATATTTAATATTTGGCTATATAAATCTCTCTGTATAATATACCATCTCACTATATACGCACGGATAAAGTATTATAGATATACTCGTATTATATACTTAATAATGTAATATTATCTAATCCATATATTATTAACATTAACCGAATGCGTATTATCATCATACGATGCGATTACGTGCAGTTTTTATATTATATTATAGTTATTATATCGTCTGAAATGTATGGACAATTTAAAATACCTAATTGTTATGTGAACGAACCGAATAAAAACAAAAATCTTCAATTATAACATATATACCTAATATAAATAATTATATATATTTTGCGCATTTTTAAAATTCATAATAATATAAAATAGATGAACGGAAAATTAATTATTAAGACATCGAACAGAAAATTTTCTTGCCAAACAATATATTTTACAATCAATAAATAAAATTGATAATATATTTCACACTAACGAAATATTTATTTAGACATAATTATATATTATATTAATATATCATATTTACCAATATTTTCATATAATTATTTGTTAATTATTAATAACCCCTATATATATCCACTACATATAGGTAATCATTTATTTAAACAATTTTTTTCTGACATCTTAACGGTTTAAATGTATATTATCGGAGGACTATCCAGAAATATTTCAGCCGAATCATTCTATCAGAAATTATTTTGTTACATAATAATTATCTCTTTATTTTACAGACGATACAGATATTATATTAGATTTTAAAGACAAAAAATATATTCTCCAAAAATAATAATTGTTAAAAATTATTATTTATCGATATTTCCAAAAGTATTTTGTAATATAATTTGTATCGTACAAGAATTTCAAAAAATCATAAAAAATCAAAATAATATATAGAAAATCGATAGTATTCCTTAAATTCCAGTATATATAAGATATAACTGTATAAGATATATAATATCTAAATATCTTTACGAACGCGATGACCGAATTAAAATCATTCCCGTAACCAAAACTGTTCTCGCAGTCAAAGCACCTTATAGCCTATAGGGTATAATAAAAATAATATATAATTAAGTGTAATATTCCAATAAAATATTGACACTCGACCAAAAATAACGAATCTATCCGATAATTTCTGGCGTATTGATAAAACAAAAAAAAAAAATGCTTCTAAAAGTAAAATCAATCGCATTCCTATATAGTGACCATAAGAATATACGAGTATAGATACTTGAAAATCCACACAAATATAGTGAAAATATTTATATAAAAACGACACGGAACAGCAGTTTTGTATGTAAATTAATGTGGTATGACCGGCGGGTACAGGTCATTTATTATTATCACCGAGTGTCTACCGGGACGACTATTTATTTTTTTTTATAATGCCATTTCGTGAAACTAATGATGTTCACAGAGTTTTTAAACAATGACAAAGTATTCGTGCATCAAATAATCGAATGGAACGGGGCCCGGACCTATAATAATATTATGGACGGTGGTGATTTCGTTGGACTTGTCACATAAAAAAAAAAATAATATTTCTTCGGGACGTTAGTTACAATGTGTATATGTATAATATTATATACAGATAATAATATAAATACAACGACCGTTTAATAATGTCCACTATAACGAAAAGAATTCCGAATATTTTCACATTGATATTATGTGTATGGTATAATAGAAGAAGAAAAAATCAATGTATTATAATATTGTGTGTGATTGCGTATAAATGTTAAAAAAAAAAAAAATGTATAAATGTAATAAACGTTAAAATTGCTTATAAAAATATAATATTTTATAAGTCATATTTATATATATATATAATGAATAATATACAATTACACGAGAAAAAACATCTCTCGTCTTCGAAATATCGGCATCGATAAACGAGGTAATAGAATTTTAAAACGAACAAGAATATAAATAACATAACTATATAAGACATTTATAAACAATATTATACTTATATTCGTTTAACGACATTAAATTTTTCTAAAATTAATGCACGTATTTAAACATGTTATCCGTAAATTTACTCCAAAACTAACGCGTATAGGTATATCATAAATTCTGCAATATTATTATGTATCTATACGCACTATACATGAATATACGTGCCAAATTTATTTTGCCTACAGATTTGTTTTAATTGTATTATTTTTCTTAAAAAAAATATATATATATATATATATAAAATAAATTTAAGTTTATCTATATAAAAATATTATGAATCTTTATCTTTAGATATTATATTATAACTTATAAGTTAAATTTTAAACTTGAGTATAAGTATAGTTAATTTTTTAATTATATGTATAATATATTGAACTAAAGAACCGTTAATTTTATTTTTAATATAATAATAATTAATAATATGGGAGAAAATTGAAATTTTACATTATTACTATCAACAATCATAATATAATACCTATAAGACTTTAAGGATATTTTGTATTGTATACACATACCATATATTATTATTATACCTTATACTTATGCGCGTATATATCAAAAGAAAAAATAAATTTTTAAACCTCTTATTAAAATAAATGTACCTAGATATTTTTAACGTAATAAATTTATATACAAACTATATTTAGATGTAGGATATTATACTCGTATTATTATTATGTGTATATAAGCTCATCGCGGTACCAACTTCTTTGAGGTTGATATATGACACAAATATGTAATTTTTATGGTCACAAACGAGCATGACCAGAGTTCAAATTAATGAAAAATAAGAAAACACATCGCATAAGAGCTCTACCTAACACTAATCATAATATTTAATGTTTAACATTTTACTTATAAGTTATAACCAACAAGTTTTTTTTGTAACGTTTCACCGAAATATATATCATGACGCACCGACTTGACCAATAAAGACAGATATTTTTTCAGATAAGTAAAATGTTCCCAGACCTTTATACTTTATAGTCGATTCCGACGTCATTAGCAAAATGTTTAGTCATTATTTTATTATTTTATTGAGATGAAAACCACATTTTTACATATAAAACGACAATTATTATGAACATTAAAATATTACCAAATCTTTCTGTATAAAAACGAAAATTATTATACACATTTTGTCTTTATTTTTATTTAGATAAATAATTATTACATTATATTATTAACAGAGATTTTCATAAAAATAAATAACAGTTTTTCTATTTAAATGTCGTTATCGTGTGTATAATAAACATAAATGTGGCTATTTTTTTTTTTTTTTTTAAATGACCTATTATTATTAATTATTAGTTATGCAATTTATTATTAAATTATAACGACTTACTTGTTGCGTAATAATTCATATTGTCGACAAAAAAGACATGTTATATTATTCTAATCTATATTGTTTGTGATGGATATTTTTTTTAATATTTTAATATTTTTTTTATCAATTATACAATTATTAGATATATAGTGTTATTCCAAAATTGATAAAAGAGATCAAATATGATTTCGTGTAAATGTCAATTTTGATTGAATTTTTATATTTATCAGTTATTAATTTTCATCAAAGTATAAAATAAGTTATCAATTAATATTTAATATTTTTTAGATTCTGAGCTAAGCGAATAATGTGTTGGTTTTACAATGTGCGTATATCATTTTTTTTTTTTATATCTGAAGACATTTTTTCTACTCCGATTTTCACAAGTAACATATGTTTCCAATAGGAATGTAAATTTAGTTGGTATTTTATTTAGGTCATCATTTTCGAATTTCTAAAAACTGGCACTATTATGCAATAGAAAAAACAACCAAGAAATGATGAAAAAACGACTTTTTTCATGAAAACTGAAATTTTGACGAAACTAATTTCAATATTTTACGATAACTCATTCAACTTTGAACTTAAGCACTTGAAAATTTTATTTTATTTTAATATAAATACTATATTATACTATTTATACTTGATAAAATTTTGGAACCATTACGTTAATTTTTTTACAAATTACAGAACTTTGAATATTTTCTAAAATTTTCGTTTATATAATATGTTTGATAAAATTGGCAATTTTAGGTATCGTGGTCTGAAAATTTTATTGAAGGATATTTACATATTACTTAACGTATTTCCAAAATATTAAATAAATCTAAAGTCTCTTTTTTCTTATATAGGAGGCCAAATTTGAAATTTTAGTAAAATCGATAATTATAGTACCTATATCTATATGGATTCTTCTAATTATTTCTCAATATTGTACAATAATGTTAAATAAAATTGATAAAAAATTTTTAAAATCTTGAAAATTTTATTGAAGCTCAAATACATTATTACTTTAACTCAGTTCCAAATTAATGTAAATATTACATTTACCTTTTTTTCTTTTATAGCGGTTTAAAGTATAAATTAGATTAGATTATACTGCTATGGAAGGGATAAGTCGTGTGTGGAGAATTATAGTGTTGAATTTTGATTAAAATTTGAATGCAATGATAAATTATCGCATTAAAAAAAAAAAAAAAAGAACGATTTTGAGCGAAATTCTGTCAGATATTGGTATTTAGGTGACTCGGTCAGGAATTTTGGTTTATAAAAATAAATAATTTAATATTTGTATAGGTAATAAATAACATAGTATTATTGTTACTTTAGATTACAATTTATTTTTTATATGGTTTGGTGATTAATCTACACATATTACTCGGATCATGACGTAAACAATGTTCACAAAATAAATATTATTTATAAATAATATTTTTATACTTCACTCAAATAGTCATGCATACAGTGTGTATTGTGCAATAAAAATTAATTGTTTCACGTTAATTATCAATTAATTGCACTCGTGCTGTATGCGGTGTATATGAAATATTATTTATATGGACTATATGTATACAGTCAACGAGTCAACAACTAATAAATGTTATCTTTATCTTAACATCACTTATATGTTGAGTACCTACTTATAATATAATACATTTTTTTAATTACAATTTTTTTTTATAATTTTATGATAAAACGATAAATATTCCCCGTGCAAATCCATCAATCGATCAATATCATTGCCAATATTTACTTTATTTATTGGCACTCAATTAGCAAAATAATTATTAAAATACATATAGGTAAATTAACCGTGTAATAATAAAATAAAAATTACGGAAAAATAATATACCTAATATACACACAATCGGTTACATTCGTTATACAGAATGCCGTCATCATTTTCTTAATCATATTTATATATTATACGAGTCAACGAGTCCGATTATTTTTTTCGCACGTTTCGCGATATAACTGATTTCAATCGACCGTTGTGGTATTTCGAAATTTGCATTTCCAAATGACTCAAAATAGAGTTACGATTACTATACGTGTATATAATATATTCATATTATACATATATATATATATTTATATACATATTAATGTAATATACGCGCTACCGTTTCTGTTCAGATCATTAGAACAGAACACAATGCAACGCGTGTGGTCGTCGGAATTTAATTATTGTCACCTCGAAAATACACGACGCGTACGTGTAGCGTGTTCGCCGATAAAATCGAGATTTAATAATAATAATAATAATAATAATAATAATAATAATAATAATATAGTTAAGATAGGGATGAATGAAATTATGCCACGATTCATAATGGTATACTCGTATTATACAGAATAAATGTATATGTCATGCTCATGATATGACGAACTGCGAAATATCATTATATCATTATCTTTATTCTTTATATTTAATGTTATTTCTAAATAAAGTTAAAATAACATGCAATAAAATACCATGTTCTCTGACGTATTTAATTTGTATTTGTAAATATAAAAACAATAATATAATAATATAACACAATATGAATTTACAATCTTATTATACCATAATGTATAATAAATGAAGCAAAATTAAATTTTATCAAGTTTTACATAAATTTAGGCGTCAATAATTTTTATAATAAAAATTATATCCTACTGTACAGTCTGAAATTCATAGCAACAACTTTATAAAACAGGTTGGAAAAAATGCAACAACAATTTTACAGAAATACTTCTTAATTATGTATTTATATTAAATCTAACCTAACCTAACAGTGAATTTGAACACGTTTCAAGTCAAATAATTATTGTAATAATTATCGACCATGTAGTATTGAAATAATAATCGTTTAATTTTGTTTATAAATAACTGAAAAATTTATTTTTATCATTATTTATAATTTATGTATTATATGCAATATTATTAAATCTAGATTAAAAATTTAAAAAGATTATTTATTATAGAGAATAAAGCTATAGCAACTTGTAATTTGTATTATTATTTTATTTCTTGTTACTCTTCCATATTGAATTAAATTATAAATTACAAACTTCAAATGCGTTTTGTCATGTCATATAAATAATTATATTAATTTCATACTTGAATATTTAAAAAAAGACACACATCATTGTAAAACCAATACTTTTCTCCCTTTACTCGGAACCTAAAATATAATTACGAGTATGTATATAAATCAATTAAAAGTCACATTTAGTGCTTGGTTTATACCTAAAACATACATTTTAGTTTTTCTAATAAATTTGATATCGGTATTCCTCAAAATTTATAAAATTATTTGTATTTAATGTAATAGTGAAAAACATAATATTAAGGATAATCGAAGAGCAATATTATAATTATAAGCAGATTATATATTATACTCAATGCTACTCGTATATGTAACGCCAATGATTATAGAATAGTAAATAGTCTATTCTATATTCAATGGTAATACACATTTAAAAGTCCAATTAAATCGCAAAAAGAAATAACCTTAATTAAACCATAATTGTCTGGCGCCATCTAGCACTGAAATTATTTAACTCTAATAACATTTACTCACGGCGTGGATAAAACAGTGTCACTCTGGCATGCTATTTGACTATTTCTTAATTATTTTAATAATTTTTTAGAAAGAAAAGTAGTCCTTATCATAATTAATAAATAAAATCATACAAGGCGTAAAATAATTAATCATTCTATTATTAGATCGCGATCGGCGGCGTACGTCGACGGTCGACAGTACATATAGATTATAGTGACTAGAGACAGACTAATAATAAAAATTAAATATAAACATTATACTATCAATAATAAATATAAATATAATAATTGATATGAACGTTATCGTCGACACAATGCGACGACGCGGACAAAAATAGTACAATTAATATTACCACAGACCACAGTGATAAATTCTGCCATTTGCAATTTGAAAGCGCGGCTGACCCTCTCAGCGCACGGAATAGCCAGTTAGTAGGTATAGACAATAGACATCATTATCGTTACTGTTCATAAGTGGTCGTTATTGTTCGTTAGTGTTCGTTACTGTTCGTTATTGTTCGTTATCGTTCGTTAGTGTTCGTTATTGTTCGTTACTGTTCGTAAGTGTTCGTTACTGTTCGTCAGTGTTCGTTACTGTTCGTTACTGTTCGTTTGTGTTCGTTATTGTTCGTTACTGTTCGTAAGTGTTCGTCAGTATTCGTGACCGTTCGTCAGTGTTCGTTATCGTTCGTTACTGTTCGTAAGTGTTCGTCAGTGTTCGTGACCGTTCGTCAGTGTTCGTTATCGTTCGTTGGTGTTCGTTACTGTTCGTTTGTGTTCGTTATTGTTCTTCAGTGTTCGTGACTGTTCGTCAGTGTTCGTAACTGTTCGTCAGTGTTCGTTACTGTTCGTTTGTGTTCGTATGTTCGTCAGAGTTCGTCAGTGTTCGTGACTGTACCCTCTCAGCGCACGGAATAGCGAGAAAAGTTAGTACTCGATTCAGAATAAGAGCGGTAGTCGGCGGCCGACTTCTGCGCATGGGCGTGGCGTCGATTTAAGTTGGGTGCCTAGCGCCACAACTTTTACGGGAGCGTCGTTTATTCTAGTAATGACAATTAACGTGTTCACATAGTTTAAAATACATTGTGCCCACTCAATGACTGTCACGCCTCACGCGCCGTACGGTACTGAATTGTTTCGTACGCCGCCGCCGCGTCATGTGTACACAGACGAATGCTTACGTATTGTATCGTTTGTAATGAATTTACGTAATATTAAATACAATTATAATAAGGATTATAAATTTATTAAATATAATAATTAAATAAAAACCTTTTTTTTATAATTTTACCCATTTTTAAATATATTACAAACATTCTTTTTATTATACTACACAGTTAAAAATTATTTTATTTAATTTTTTAATTTTATATTTTAATTAATATTTTTAATTTCATACAAATGAACGTCGTCCATTTCAAAAATAGCATCAGCCATTGTTAATATATAAATGATATTATTATAAAAAAACACTAAAAACCGCTTCGAAAATCCTTAAGAAACGTATAAATGCACTATGCGAGAATACGTAAAAACGAGGGCGCACGGAGGAATGAACAAATCGTATAATATAATAATACACCTACTCGCCACGATTGTAACGCAGCGCTGTAAGTATCGAACGCAAATTGGTGGACGATTAGGAAGTGGAAACGTCTGACCAAAACGGACGAAAACTCGTCGCC
>JAIUCT010000016.1:7275935-7321270 GCA_021307375.1 Tetraneura akinire | reverse complement strand
TCGCCGCCGACTACCGCTCTTATTCTGAATCGAGTATAGGTATAGACAATAAACATCATTTTAGTTAAAGGTAAGATTATGAATAGATTCGTATAAGTATAAGTAATAAACTAATAAGTATATACCTACTATAATTATTAAGATTCTGAGTGAAAGTGTCAAACTAGGCATTTATATTTATTAATGATGTGTTTTCGTTAAAATGTCTGGATACCTACACAATAACTTTTATAAGATTATCAATAGGTACTCTTTAGTATACTTTAATAGTAGTGTAAAAATCAGAATAACTCTTATTTGTTATTTAGTTTAATTGTTGTAACTTGTAACATAAATAATAAGTAATAAGATTCTATGAGTATGTACAAGCTTGATATTTTTAACTTTGTTAGTTAACATTATTATGTATTTAAAAGTCAATAAGTATGTAGTATGTAAAGTATGTTTGTAATTTTAGTTCCATTTATTAGAAAACAATTAAAGATAAATACAGATAGATATAGATAGATATTTATTTATTTCGTGGAAAAATAAAGATGTATACATACATGTAAATTTATACCAATATTTATACATATTATAATATGGCATTACACATAATGATTGTCTCCGTAAGTTAACAGCTAAGCTTGTTGTGAAGACAGGGGTTCGATTCTACTAATGCGTAATCGGACTAATCGGCGTAATCATATTAGGCGTAATCGACGTTATCATTTTGTCTATTCTCTTAAAGGCGTAATTGTGTTATCACAGAATAGATTCAAGTTATATATTTATAATATTTATATATAATTATATATAATTATGTTATAAATTCCGAAATTCATTGTCTGGCACTCTTGCTACGACTGGAAAATCTATCTAACTTAAGAGTTAGACACAAATTTCTTTGTTCTTCCTCATACTCAATTTCTCGTACTTCATCATCAAGCAACAATCGAATGTTGAAATTAACGTTATTCATTTCAATTGATTATATATACTATATATTATATATTATATATATTATTATATATAATATATATATATATTATATATTGATTATATACAGGGATGAGCAGTATCATTGATATATGTATCGAAGATACGTATCAAAGATACAATTGTATCTTGTATTATGTACCTATCTAGATACAATTTATCTCAATATTATGTATCTTTTTAAGTATATAGATTCATGATACTTCAAAAATATAATTATGTTTATACATGTACGTAATATACTAATAATCGTATTATAATATCATTATATCACGTAATAAAAATAAAACAGCAATTTTGATTTTTGATTTTTAAATGAAATTATATAATTTATATCCAACTTTCCTATAAAATAATTTATATAATATACATATGCACACAAACTTACATAAATTAATTTTTTTATTTTTTATTTACATTGTAACATGTTATATCTTATATGTTATATTGTATGTGTATATTTTTTTTTAATGTATTATTATTATTTATAATATAATAATGTTTATTGTTTAGTAAGATTTTTTCATAAAATTGTAATAGGAGTAATAATAATCTCATTATAAAATAAAAATTATATTTTTGAAAGTAAAAGTATATTGTATCTTTTATGTATCTTTGATACTTTTTTTTATATCTTGTATAATCTAAATAAATTAAATGTATCATGTATCTTCTATCAAGATACTTATAATGAGTGTATCATGTATCAAGATACTTTTTTTTTAGTATCTTGCCCAACTCTGATTATATAGTAGTCACTAGTCAATAATATAATGTATTATAAAAATAAAGAACGTAGAGTATACATTTTATAATGCACAACGCACAAGGATTAATCTTCGACGAGAACACGATACTATAATTTTGAAAACACACAATATGATAAGAATAACAAACTAATTGATAACAGATAAAAGAATAATTACGCAGATTACGCTCAAAACGACAAGTTTTCGTTAACGTTTTCGGCGTAATTATAGATTACGACCAATACGCCGATTACGCATTAGTAGAATCGACCCCCAGGGTTCTTAAATATCTCATACATGGTACATTTACAAATTAATTAAATTATAGTTAAATTAACCCATTATAAGTAGATCGTAGTTGGTTTAGTTTTAGTGTATAAAAGGAATGATATATTTTCAGTCTTGGTCTATGATTGGGCGTAATTTTAATATTTTCCCCGGGCGTAAAAAATCTTAAACCCGCATCTGAAGATAATTAAAGTTTAAACTTTAATTACTTATAGAATGACATATTGTGAATAATAAAACTATTTCAATATTAAACATTAAATTTCTATAAGTTTTCGGTAATTTTAGATTCTGAGTGAAGCGAAGAATGTATTAGTTTAATGGTTTTATAATGATTTGTTTGTTTCTTTTTTTTTTTTATGTCGAAGACACATTTACTACACGAAAATATAATGGTTGGTAAGTGAATGTAGTTGGTACTTTACTTAGGTAATTGTCCGAATTTCTCAAAAAATTGACCCTAAGCGATAGAAAAAACGGCTTTTTTCACGAAAACTGAAATTTTGACGAATTTGATTTTAATATTTGACGATAACTCTGGCAATTTTGAAGTTAGAGACTTGAAAATTTTATAGAGTGTTCATGTACTATAATATGTGTGATAAAATTTTGCGTTTTAAATATTTCATAAAAAATGTCAAAATTTTAATTAATTACTACATTATTTGACTGAACTTCGCTAAGAATCGTTTTTCGAATGCAATGGTTTAACATTGCATTCAAATTCTAATTAAAATTAAACACTATGATTTGCACACCTATACGACAGTAGTATCAGCTCGTCATTTTTGTGAATTTTATTTAACATTATTAAATTTAATAAGAATAATCCTTACAAATACTACCTATAATATTATCGATTTCACGATTTGACTAAAATTTCAACTTTAACAAATTGACTTTAAGCTATTTTCTATGTATATTGTTCCACACGCTTTGAGAATTAAATTTAATACCCATAACTCATATACTTTTTCGTCAGCGCCTACTAATATATTATATTATGTGATTACCACCATGGGACTAGGGACTTGGGTAATATTATTAAAATATTAAATCAAAAATAGATTTTAGTGCTAGATAGGTAATCATTTTGACGATAATATAAATTTATAACTAGATTTTGTTACAAAAGAAAAGTGAGTAGGTATTATATTTAAGATTTAACATTAACACCCATAGCCTATTGCAATATTTTTAGACCATTTTCAATGGATTTTTATTTATATTATTTATATTTCTAATTTCTAATGAAATATTAAACAACAATATTATCTGATTAGTGATATAACAATATGTGTGTCATATGGTCAGTGGTGTTTATTCTTCTGTACCTAATACACTTCTTATTTTGTGACTTTTATACAATATATTACAATATTTTGTTAATTATTATAATAAAGATATGGAAATTGCAGTGTTTTGACATTATATGCAATTTTTCCCCCTCTATTCAATATTCAAATATTTCAAATATACAATAAAAAGAGAGTTAAAACAATTCTCGTACATTAAAATACAATAAAAAAAATGAGAATTATAATTAACTCTTATAGCATATGAAACAAATTTAGTGCGAGTTAAATTTAATTCTCAAAGCGTAAAAGGTAAGTATCATAATATGATACTTACCTTTTATATTATAAAATATAAAACAATTGAAGCTCTCGTGTTCGACCAGAGAGAGTTAAATATAATACTCAAGCAGTCAAGCCAGTCAACTTGTTATTTGTTAAACACCTATTATAAAAAAAAATTGATATTTGATATTTTTCTAATATTTCAGAACTACATTAACCAATATGTACGCATGCTTCAATAAAATTTTCAACATTTTGAAAAAATTTTTGTCTTTTTTTTTATTAATCATTATTGTAAAAATATTGAGAAATACCTATTAGGAAAAATACTTTTATGGATTTTCGATTAGGTACACTAAAAATATCAACTTTAAACAGTTATAAAAAAAATTGAGGCTTATATTATATATAGTACCTACCTATGTAGAGTAACGTTTTCAGGTGGACTCCCTAAAAAAAAAAAATTTAATTACTGTTAAATATTAATTGATTATATTATAAAATAATTTTATTATTAAATTATTATTATTTAGAATTAAATAATATAGGTAATTTTAGTTTTCTGTATTAATGTAAATTGTAATAATGTATGCATGTTAAAAGTTGAATTATTAATTCAATTAATAATAAATAAAAAGGGAGAATAATTAAAATAATTTTTGACCTCCACCTCAAAAAAAAAAAACATGCATACGTGTCTGCCTATGTAAAAAACATCCAAACAATTTTCAAGTAGTTCAATATTGACCGAGTTATTGTAAAATATTGAAATCGAATATTCGTCGAAATTTCAGTTTTCGTGAATGCTTTATTTTTGTCATTTATTTATTAGGCAATGATTAATAATATTATAATGAAACAGTCATGAAATTAGAATAGGTAGGTAGTTGTTAGTTACCTATTAAAGATAAAATATGTCAAAGATCAAACCACAGAAATACAGAATAGATTAAACTATGAACTATTAAGATTAATTCCCACTTATTAAACTATAGATAAAAGATATCGGTAAAATCGGTACATAGTACTAGTAGAGTAGTTTTTAGTTTTTTACGTAGTTTGGTAGGTAGATATTAGATAGATGAAACGTTGAAATTATAGTATGAACGTCATTATGAACGTCATAGGATAGGAACCTAACCTAATTAGTTAATTACGAGGTATTACTTAATGTTAATACTTATATACCTATATAGTTATATTGTTTGTTAATTTTATTTTTATTTTTTTTATATTATTTTTAATTGGTAGGTATTTACGTATTATAAATAATTACTAATTAGTAATTAGTAGTTACATAAACAAAATTATTTATTAATTACTCACCTATTTAAGACAATCTTAACTACAATATGTATTCAATGTATAGTAAAATTATTATAATATTATATTAATATATGCCTACCTTAATGAACATTAATTTTATAAGTAAGTACTAATACCTAGAATCTAGATATATATTTAAACTAGGTCTAAGTATAGTTTACCTACTCCTTGCAGTTTTACACATTTCAATTAAAAATTGTATATTTGAAATTAAAATTTAATAAATTGACGTTGTTTTAATAGGTACCTTCTAGATCTAGGTAATACCTACATAAGTATACATAATAAGTAATATATAAACAGATAAAAATTTTAAATTATATTCAACTTGACATATTATCATGATTACCGGAGTAGTCTATGATGATAATTTCTTGGTGCATAAATGTTTGTGGGATGAAAACTATTCAGAGAATCCACAGCGATATACGTCTATACTTGACCGGTACTTTTACTTATATTATATAAATTTGTATGCAATACAAAACTTTAATAATAAAATAATTTATGACACTTGTAGAAATGTAACTGTATTATTGTTTTTGATAGATGTAATTCATTGGGATTGATTGATCGATGTGTTAGAATCGAAACGCGTCAAGCTACTAAAGATGAATTACTATCCAAACACACAACTGAACATATTGAGTTGTTGAAAAGTACCGAAAGCTATAACGATATAGAGTTAGAACAATTATCCTCAAAATATGATTCGGTATACATACATCCTGTATGTTAAAAACATTTAATATTATATTATTTTACAAGATATCTAAATGATGATAGACACTATATAACATATTATTGTAGTATAACATTATTGTCTAATACCTATACTAATAGGTACCTAGTACAACTTTATGCAAAAAATGATCTTGCTAGTAAGTCAGCTAATAAGTCAATTGATGTAAGATGTAACCCTCAATAATATGTATTTTTATTGAAATGTATTCTCTATAATATCAGCTAAGTATGACACCACCACAGAATAGATTAAATCTATTCTGTGATACCACTATTACAACTAAAAAAAATTAAATTAAGTTGAATTTAGACTGGAATTAATCGTTGGAGGATTACAATATTTGGCCACAATGTGTATTTTCTATAATAATCTATATCAATCATAACCTGAAATTTGAAAAAAGTGAAGGTTACATCAATTGACCTATTAGCCGACGACATATATTTTTTATAAACGTACAATATCACTAGGTATATTATTAGTTTACATATATTTTTCTAAAATAAATAATTATAAAATACCTAATGAATTTAGATCATTTTTTTATGTTCATAGTTTACTTACAAGCAATCCCTTCTTGCAGTCGGTAGTTCAATTGAATTAGTAAAGGCCATTGTTGATGGTCGTATACAAAATGGAATGGCTTTAATTCGGTACATTTATATAAATATTTTTCAATTTTTATATTCTAAATTATAACTAGGTACATATTTATTTTATTAATAGACCTCCTGGACACCATGCCATGAAATCTGAATATTGTGGTTACTGTTTTTTTAATAATGTAGCAATTGCTACTCAATATTTATTAGGTACAATGGCTGTCCAAAAAATTCTTATTGTCGACTGGGATATTCATCATGGTCAAGCTACTCAACAAATGTTTTATGATGATCCTAGGTACCTTAATTATTTCTAAACTTATTCAAATCACTCATGAAATTAATGCTAATAAAGCATAACTGACTATTTAACTAGAGTGTTATATTTTTCAATTCATCGTTATGAACATGGGCAATTTTGGCCAAATTTAAGAGAAAGTGATTTTGATTATATTGGGAAAGGTAATGGCATTGGTTTCAACGTGAATGTTCCATTAAATAAAACTGGAATGAAAAATACAGATTATATGGCCATAATTCATTATTTATTAATTCCATTAGCTATAGAGGTATTTTATATTTAAATAACTGAAGAGTAAGATCACAGGTAAAATTTTACCAAGTATATGATTATACTAATATTTATTTTTAGTTTTCTCCTGAATTAATTATTATTTCAAGTGGATATGATTCAGCTATTGGAGATCCTAAAGTATCTATAAATTTACTTTTCCATTTGTATTATTCTTATAGTTATTATTATAGAATATAATTTAATCTACTATTAGGGTGAAATGTCAATGACTCCAGCATGTTATGCTCATATCATACAACAATTAATGAGTCTTGCCCATGGTAAAGTTGTAGTGATACTTGAGGTATATTCATTACATTAATTAAAGACTAAATTTACTAAAAATAAATAATTTAGATGAACTATTATAGGGTGGTTATTATTATAAAAGCCTTGCTGAAAGTGCTGCATTGACGTTAAGAGCATTACTTGGAGATCCATGTCCTATTATTGAGTCACTAAAACAACCATGCAAAAGGTAAAATAATTACATTTATTTTAAATTATTTGTTATACTTTTGTGTATTTAAATATTATTTTTAATAAGTGTAATGGAAACAATCTACAATGTAATTCATGTCCATAAAAACTATTGGGATTGTTTCAAATATAATATGTTATGTAAAGAAAATTTACCAGAGATCTATTATAATTTCTATGATAAAAAACCTGAAAAATATCTAACAAGAAATATGTATCCAAAAATTAATACTTTAAGTTTTGATGAAATATTAAACAATTTAATTAAAGGTAAATATAAAAAAAATATATCAAAATTTAATAATATTTATTAAAATATAACCAAACTGTTTAAAAAGATACCAAATTACTTAAACCTCAAATTAAAATGGGTTTAATATTCAAAACAATTGATCATTCAAGTATAAATATAGATAAAAATGATATCTACCAGTATTTAAATTTACAACTTGGACACTTACATATTTTAAGGGTAATATATTTTAAATATTTATAAAATAATTATATTTTTAACGTATTATAAAATTTAATTTAATTCACAAAATCAAAACTGATTTTAAAACTATTCCAAGTCCTAACATTATCTCTGTAGTATAATGTTATAGTTTATTCCAAAGAGAAGACATCAGGTAACATAGTATAGTACTGTTATAATAATTAATCACAACCTATAATTTAAATAGATACCTTAAAAATTATTACATTTTATAGGCTAAATAACATTTTCATTCATATAACATAAATAAATATTATTTATGTATGTATTAAATTGTATGATTTATTTAAGGAAAAATAAAACAATATTTAAGTTTCATTATAAATAAATCTTAATAGGTATTTTCTTTGTATTCAATTTAAATATTAATTATTAAATTCTAAAATTCAACATAAATAAAACATATAATTGTCATATAATATACCTAATGTTAGTATAGCAACGTCAATCGACAATTGAAGAATTAAATTTGGTTTATGCAAATAATTACATCAATACAATATTTAATCAACAAATATGTAATGATAATGAACAAAGTACAACCAAAATTTATAATGACTCATTTGAAAACAATTTAATATTTCAAGCATTTTGCTTTTCTGTTGGATCAGTATTAAAGGTTGTATATATTATAAAATTACATAATACTTCATATTTAATCATAGAGTAATAGAGTAAATAATAAAATTGTATTTACAGATCGTAGATTCAATAGTTAAAAATGAAATTGGATGTGGAATATCTGTATCATTGCCAATTACTAATATGATTAAAAATGAAAATATGTGTTTTTTAAATGTCTCCATAATTAGTGCCAACTATGCCATTAAAAAATATTTTTTTAAGAGGTAAACTTAAAATAAATAGAATATGTTTAACATTTACTACCTAATCATTTAAATGATTAGTAACCAAAAAAGTTTACCATCTGTGTTTCAGAATTTTAATTGTCGAAATGAATGAAAATACTTTACAAACATACTCAAATGACCAAATATTAATTATTTCTATACATAGATGCTTAAATAGTTTTAATAATGCTATGTTTGGGAATAATGCAAATAAAAACAATATTAACATTTCATGGTCAAAAGTAATATATAATATACTTTATACTACACTATGAATAATACCAACATTATGAGGCATCCAAAAAATAATGAGGCAATACTAATGAAAAAAATTAATAAGTAAAGCGCTAACATAGCATATCTATTTAGTGATATTTATTTGAAATGTGTTCAATATTCGTTTCCGTGGCAAAAAAAAATTAGTTAACAACATTCAATTAAATTTTACAATTTACTTATTCAATGTTACAAAAAGTATTTAAAGAATGTTGTGTGTATCACACTGGCTACACGTTTTTGTTGGCATTTTTAATTTTTAGTAGTCGTAAGTATGTATTAAATGAGAAAAGATTAAGAAGACCAAGCATGTAAATTAATAAAATGATGGTGAATACAGTAAACACCATTCAAGGAAATTAGTAGTAAGGACAAGTGACAGTTAGGCAAACTTTTAAATGTACTCTAGTGCTTATTACAATGCTTAGAAAATAACACTGAACCATTACCAAAAAAACTAAAATAATTAATACAATTTTGTTGTATTGTCTAATGTTGTTTAATCCATTTGCAAACTTTCGTTGAAAAAAAAAGTAAAAGTTTCTTACCCAGATCTCACTCTATGTAATTCTGAATAATTCCAGGGGGTCAAGAAAACACTAAAAGAATAAAAATTCAAGTTAGATGATAAGATTATCAAAATTGTGGATGTGAAATTCTAAGTTCTCTTAATACAGGGTCTCAATTTTATATTTCAGAAGTGGGTTAAATGCTGTATACAGTGTATTACACTTGAGAATAACTATTTTAAAAAAGGAGCATATGGTGATAAAACAAAATTAAAGTATTTTTAAAATTAAAAGTCATGTCTCATTATTTTTTGAACAGCCCTCGTATTAAAGTGTATAATTAATTTATAAATACGTGTATGTATACTTGTACATAAACATTTTATTCTTAGGAAAAAATTAATGATGCAGAATTTACTATATTAATGCAATATCTAATTTTACCAATTGCTTATGAGTATAATCCAGAGTTAATAATTGTATCCACAAAATTCTACTCAAATATGGATAATATAAATGGTATATAATATACATAAATATAATCTTTTCACATTAAAAATCTTATTATTTATTTTTATTGTAAAAGTACTGAGAAATAATAATAAGAATATCCGGATGGATTCTAGAGATTTTTCGTTTGAACTAAAAATAACTTTAAACAGATATAAAAAAAATTGAGGCTAGGGATTTTTCTAATATTTTGATACGTTAACTAATATGTAAATATACTTCAGTAAAATTTTCAAACCTTAATGCCAAAAATTGCTAATTTTATCAAACATTATATGCATAAAAACAATTTTACGAAATATTCAGTCCTATATTTTGTAGAAAAATTAATGTAATGGTTCCAAATATTACCACATACATATATAATACCTAAGTACTTACTCTATGTGAATACCTAATAAAATTTTTGAGTCTCTAATTTCAAAATTGCCAGAGTTAACATCAAATACTGAAATCGAATTAGTCGAAACATCAGTTTTCGTGAAAAATGACGCATAGGATCAATTTTGAGAAATTCGAAAAATGATCTAAATAAAGTACAAACTACATCTACTTTCCAACCGGAAACATATGTTATTCGTGAAAATCAGAGCATTACTTCGGGTAATAAACGTGTCTTCATACCTAAAAAAAAAAAAAAAAGACATTGTAAAACCAATATGCTCTTTTTTCATTTTGCTCAGAATCTAACATATTCTAAACTAAAATTATTTTAACGTAAACAGAATATAATATATAAAATCATAAATAATTTTTTAATTTAATAAAATACAGTAACTAATAAAAATATATATTTATAGATCTACAAATATCTCCAACAATTTATGGGTATCTAATTCAATGGTTAAGTACTTTGGCTAATGGAAGACTCATCATATGTGAAAATGATGCACAAAACAATTCGATCAATAAAAAAGAATGTTTATTAGAATGTTCTAAAGCTCTACTTGGTAAACCATTAACAAAATTATGTGTAACAAAACTTTTAAACATGGAAACCAAAGAAATTATAAATTCTCTTGTAAAAAATTATATTAATAATTGGAAATCATTACAAATTTAAAATGTAGGCAAGAAATAATTACATTTATTTAATTTTTAATTTGATTTATAATTTTTAGCAAATAACAAAGAACAAATTTTTATTTTACATTAATAATAACATTTAAAATTCAGAAATGTGTTACAATTTTACAATAATTTTAATTATAATTCATAAAATAGCATGTAACTTTTGTTTATACAAAATAAAATAATCATTTTCTTTATAACACATGGTGCTCAAAAATTAATTAAAAAAAAAAAAAACAAAACAAAACAAAACAAATATATGCCTCATATTTAACATTAATATTATTGAACATAAATATTAATACAATGTTAATATCATAATATAATGTTTAATATAATATAAATATTTCATTTAATTATATTATTATACAGTCATACTAACTTTATTCAGGTTAAGTTTGACACTCTCACAGATATATGATGAATAATGTATAAGATAGGTAAATTTTACAATAGGTTGCTCAGCTACCATTTTTTATATATATTTGGCATTATAGATGCAAAAAGTGGATGTGATAATTAATAATATAGCTTAGTTTACTACATATACACTTGGTGGTTGGTGTCAGCTATATTTACTAAAGAGAATGCACATATAAAACCAATTTTTTCAGTCCAATGATCAAACTTAACCTGAATAGATTATAGTTTATGAAATATTTAAATATATAATTCAGTTAAATTTAAAAAAATTTATAATCAAAATTATTAAAACTATTAACAAAATATGTTTATATTTTATTATTACATTAGAATTCTACTACTCAGTCTTTACTGTAATTTTATAAAGTACAAGTGAAAATATTTCTTGAAATTCACTCAATATGTTAAAAAAAGTTTCATTTTTATTGTTATGCCATAATTCTTTTATAGATATTAAATAATACCTCAGTGACTCTACTGACACATGAGGAAAAAATAATTGCTTCGTATAAATGAAATTAGGGATGTTTTTAACACTCTCAAATTTCTTAATTAGTGGACCAGATAACGCAAAATAAATTACAGGTCTTTCTTCAAGACTAATATTTTTACTGATACTTATCACAGTGTCATATAAAATATTGGAATCTAGGGAAGAACCAAGATCGTGTATTTTAATACGTCGATTTCTAAAACAAAAGAAAATTATACAAATTTATCAAAACATAAGATTATTATTACCATACAATTAAATATTTATTTTATTTTCAATGATTTTCTGACATACTTAAAAATACTTTATAATTACAACATTTAATTTGACTAAATATAATATAATATATTCAAAATAAATACATTAAAATGTATGTTGACTTACGTATACGATAAGCTTCCATTTAGTTGTTGAGGAACCATTAATAACCCAACAGGAATAGAATATGTATGACTATTAATAATATGAATATTTGAAACATATTTAATTTCTTTAAATATATGTGAAATCATTGGAATGATACCCGCTTGATGTAGATAACCATAGAATATAAGTCCAACAATATTAGATACACACCAAATAGGAATTATATGTTCCATATTTTTGGTGAAGTGACTAGAAAAATATTTAGAAGTTGTAAATACAATTGGTAATAAAAGTGGTAAAAGAAATCTAGGTTCTTGATGAGGAAACACAGATAACAAACATAATGGAACTATAACATTGGCCATCATTAAAGTGTTGACGTCATGAATATTTGGTAAGTAATGGTAATGACGATTTATAATACTGTAAAATACAAATTTTTATATAAATAAATTAATATAAAGACTAAATAAAATAGTTTAAACAAGAAAATAAAAAACTTACATTTTAATCAATGAGTTTAATTGCAAACGCCGCAGAAAAATAAAAATTAAAACATTAAAGAGTAGTGGAATATTGATAAAAGCATGAGTTAGTCTAAAATGAATACCATGTTCTACTAAGTTTGAAGATTTTATATTATATTTAATGAAATTTAATGGTGTTATAATCCAATTTAAATTATTTTTTGTTAAGTCTTCAAAATAAAATGTATCTATAAATATTAATAAGAATACTCCTGGCAGAACACATAGAAATAATATTAAAAAGCGAATATTAAATATTCTTACAAAATGATTATAATTATCAGAAAATCCTCTAGAAAGCCAATAAAATATAGGGGTCACAGCAAATAATAAAAAAGTAGGTCTATTGAATATACCAATAGCTAAAATAGTACCAATTTCCAAACAATGGCGAAAATTATGACTAGGTAATTTATGTAGCTTACGACTCATTAATACTTTATCTATTATTAATGTACTATGTGAATACATTTTTTGTATTTTATTTTCAGCAGCTAAAACCTAAAATTATTAAAATTATTTTAAAATTTTAATATTATATTATAGTATCACATACATACTTTTTCTGAAATTTTTATACTGTCAACAACTTGCCATAATAAAAGAGATACCAAAGCCAACTCTAAAGAGTTAGTAAATGTCTTAGTACCAAATACTATTAAAACATAAGAACTGGAAAGAAGCAGCAAGTATTTGTTAGGTTTAAGTTTGAGTATTTTACATATTCTAAAAAAAAATCCATTTATATTTTTCAAAATGTTAAATTAAAATAATGTAGTAAACCTACTTATACAATGAATAGTCTGTTATAAATGATATTGCACATGTAATTATTCGAAAGAAAATTAACAACATAAAAGGATTCCATTTAATTTTATATATATTAAAAATCCAATTGACAATATGTAATGGTATTCCAAAAATTCCATGTAATAATCCAACACTTCTCAGTGGTGAATTTCTATTAAATTCCCAAGGACGACCATGTACTACACTAAAAAAATCACCTAAAAATAAATATACAAAATATTAGGTACTTATGAATATTATTTAATTTAAAGATTTAAGTTAAATATATAATATAAATTAAACCATGACTTTTACAAAATACATTTAAACATTATGTAAAAGTATTAATATTTAAAGTTTTTTGGTTCACAAAACTTTGATTATAAAACAAATAGTAATATCTATTTCTATATATTACAAAATATTATTAGAAATAACTAGAATATTATATTATAAAACATCTTACCTATGATGATTTCAGTAGTTTGAAAATATTCATCAGGATGTATGTAACTATTTTGAACAAATACGGTAGATAATATTCTAAAGACAATCAAGAAAACATATCCTAGCGACATAATATAGGTACTGTTCTATTTTCTATATAGTTGTTCAATTACTAAATTTAAAATTACTGAAATAGTTTCACACTACTTTTAATTTATTATATTCTAAATTGTCTCTCATAATAAATTTATCAAAATATTTATCATGTTCAATAAATTTAATTTAATCGGTAATATTATTTTGCTATGTACTGAAAAGTGAAGAGATATAAATATCTCAGAATAAATATTATGAACGAAATATACATCAAACAAAACGCACAAAATTACAAAAATCAGAAGCTGATGAATGTCAGGGTGTTATATAGTATCAGAATTATAGTTAAAATAAAAATTTTTATTAAATAATTCAATTTCAATTTCAATTTGAATTTGAATTATTGATTTATGAAATTTTTAGAATTTTTTATCTTGACTAATCTTATCATATATTATTATCACAAAAAATATACAGTTACAGTGGTATATAATAAGTACTTAACCGTGGTTCAGTCTTCAGTGAACTGTCCATAAACACAACCACATTGCTCGTGATTACTACGCATGCGTGTATTACTATATTACCATCTGTCGGTATGGTGGGGTAAGAATGACAAACCTACGCGTCATCTTATGTAGCGTTAGAACACTGCTCAGTGCGTTCTTTTTTTTCTCCAATTTTTCTTTTCAATACATGTGGTTGTGTCGTACGTGTCTACGAAGCACAACCCATGACGAATAGTGTAGTTTTTTAATTCAAATAAATTAAAAAACCCCAAAAAAAATATAAAATTAATTAAATTAAATAAAAAAAAAGGAAAATTACGTAAAACATATAAAAAAAAAAAAATTTGATTTATCTTATCCGTAAAAAGTAGCTCGATTTTTGTTAAATTTTTGCTCGTCTTAACGTTAAAATTTTAAAAGATGGCTTCGCTGTACGTTGGAGACTTACATTCGGACGTGACCGAAGCAATGCTGTTCGAGAAATTTAGCACGGTCGGTGCCGTCCTTTCTATTCGCGTATGCCGTGACATGATCACCAGAAGATCTTTGGGATACGCCTATGTCAACTTTCAAAACATGGCGGACGGTAAGCTTTCTAGTTTATACTTTTATCCTTAACTTGTGAATATATATTTATATTGAATTGACTGCTCCCGTTCGTAGTTAATACATTTAAAACCAAATATTCCACCACAGTTTCGGGATTTATATTTTAAAATTTTGTTTCCAATTATTGTTGGTATAGTGCCACGTGTGGCGTGATTAATCTGTGACTTGTGTACCAAACGTGTTTTAACAAAATAATGAGTAAATCTCAAAATTTTCAAACAGATAGTCCATATTCAATACACGGCAACCCCATAACGTATATTCGTTTTTCGCACAATTATCCTGTCTCCATGCTTTGGCCATGTTTTTTCTTCCCTTCCCCCCTGGTCTATAGTTATAACCGTCATAATGGTGGTAATCGTAGTTTTTATTGAACCCAATACTGTCACGTGGTCGTTTTACGATGAGTTCATGTCTAACATGTTTTTCTCTTTTTTATTATTTATAACTATATATTAATTACTTGTTAATAATAATCCCTACCTAACAGAGGGTCAAACTCTCTTTACCATGCTCCCCACTACCTAAACAACTTTTAAAGTTATTTATTTTTGCTTTTATAGTCAAATATTATGGCGGGCAATGCTACATATTTCATAATATATAGTATGTACCTAATCAACGATAGGTTGTTATGTCTAATGAATTGTTTTTGTCATTTTATTAAAACTAGGTTTAAAGAGTACATAGTTTAAAGGTTATAATTTCATGTACAACTTCATTACCTACCTACTTTCTAGTGATACCAATTGTAATTTTATTTTTTATATTCAATATATTTATATGACGTGTTTGATATGATATATAAAAATATTATATAGACATGTATTTATATAATGATCATAAAAAAGAATTTTATAATTTTCACCATATTAATCTAGTAGTTACCTAATAAGTATTTGACAGATATTTATATATTATATAGGTAATTTAATTGATGTATCTATGACTATGTACAAGTATAAACTACCTAGAAGCAGATATTTATGAAGTTTTCGGCCCCGGGTGCAAAATTTTAGGGGCAGATTTATTTTTAATGTTTCTTTGTAGTACCTATATACTATTGTACTATATTTAGATTTTAAGTGCAAATATTGTAAACATGAGGTTTTAAAAAATTATAATTTTTAATGTTAATTGAAGTTTAATATAACCGTATTTTGCAACCGCAATAGTGCAAGGTGTAATACAGGCCTAATTGTAGTATGGGCATAATATATCATTAGCTGTAATATAGTGTATCATATACTTATAATAATGTTGTGTGTGGGGATAGCAGTAAACACCATAGATAATTACATTTATGGCAAAACCAGATGGTTTTACATTTCCTAATGAATGTTAAGATTTATATTCAATGTTGAAATTACAAAAGGAATATTTCTCTGCAGTTCTATATCAAATTGTTCAGCAGAGAGATCTTTTCTAATTTTAAAAATAATTAAATCATATCTAAGATCCAAAGCAACTGATGTACGTTTAAACTTTAGAAATTTAAACATTTGAATCAGATTTAATTAATAAATTGAATTATGATGATGTTATTAATTTATTTGGCAATCAAAAAGCTTGATGTAAAGAACCATATATTTACACAGATGATTTTCTTATAATTCAATGTATAAGTAGTTGACATTGGCTCTAATGAAGTGTTTAAAAGTTTCACTTTATTGGCGTTGAATATACTATACGGCATACACACAATATTTAAGGAGTAATGTAATGTTAGAAATCACAGCATGGCTGAATAATTTCTAATATGTAAAATAATCTCCCTCACAAAAAAATATTCTATGCAAGCCCCTGTTTATGTATGTATTATAATTTTATTTCATGAGTATATATTGAATAATTTGATATTACCAAACCAATGTACGATAATAAGTAGGGGTTTTTGTTTTTAGGCAAGTTTATATTAATTGAGTTGTAGGCAACTACCTATATTTTTTCAAATTAATTATTTTATTTGTAAAAACATGTTAATTCCCTTACATTATTAAACTTGCTCAATATTTTTATTAATTCTAATGATGATTTTAAAGAGACAAGCATATGTCTGACTATATTTGCTGTAAACTTATTCTGATATCTAATAATTAGGACTGGGATTTTAATGCCCTAAAAAACCTCAAAAAATGCCTTTAAAAAAATGCAAAAATGACTTAAAAACTCTAAAAATGCACTAAAAAAATGCATTAAAATTATATTTATTATAGCTTAAAAATTGGAAAAAAAATTTTAATTATATTGTGTATTTTTTTGGTATTTTTTTAATAGTAGGTATATTGTACGCGCTGTTACTTGTACAGTTCTGTTTTACTTCTGGTTTATTAATCATTCACTCTAAAATAATTTAAAAAAAAAAAAAAATGTTTATATTTTAACTTGTTTTTGCTGGTTTTTATTACTAACCTGTACAATGATACATAATAGATTAATAGGTATATAACGGCTATAATTTTCGGGGAAAAACCTAGCTATGGTAAAAAAAATTTCAACGATACTATAAAAAAGTATATTATATATTTTGTATATATAATTTAATATTCGTACCGTCGATAGTTAGCGAACCTAACCTAGCAAAAGTCTATTGTGAATCGCAACAACTTTCGTTCATTTTATGAAGAAATGGTGAAAATGCCCTAAAAATGCATTTATGTTTAACTTTGTCAAAAAATGCAAAAAAAAAAAAAAAAATTAAAATAATCAATATCACCCAAAACACATTTTATACATACAAACCAACATTTCAAAACACCAGAAAAAAAGATGCATTTGCATCAAAATCCCAGCCCTACTAATAATTAATTAATAATTTATTATAGGTAATATACACTTATAAATTATAATGATGATTTTAATGAGACAAGCATATGTCTGAATAGATTTGCTGTGAATTCAAATCTGATAATGAGTAAAACCAATATTGTAAAATTAAATAAAATTAGATATTTATCAATATAGGTACAGTCGTAGCCAGATAGATTGGTGTGGTGCAGAGTGATTAAGGAAAACCAGGGGTTCTCTATGATTTGATATTATTATGACATATATCAAAAAAACGGTAGTTGTCACAAAATATTTTAAAACTGATATACCGTTTTTAATTTAAAGGCAATAATGGCTGAAACCAGAAATGTACACCATGACTAATTTCGGATAAAATTACAGAAAAGCGCCACGGTGCCAATCTTATCTGGATATATGTCTATAAATATGATGATATGAAAAAGAGACAAGCATATATCTGAAATTATTATGTTGTCATTATTAATCTGATAAAATATATTATAATGAGTTAAAAATAAAATATGATTTTGTTTTTACATAAATAACTATATTTGGTTCACGATAAGATGGAACCATGGTTGCTAATCGCCACATGTATGGATGTCTTGCCGCCGTACATGGCACCACAAATCAAAATAACAATACATTTTAAATTGTGTATAAACACTAATCATTGATATTAAACTAATATGTCGCACCTGCTGGTGGCATTGCACGAGTCTGTATATGTAGCATATCCTAGCCTACTGTGCAGGAGTTGGCCACTGTGGTTCCTTCTTATGTATCAAGTATACCATACTTATGACATTTAATTCTTCATGATGATTTTAAAAAGACAAGCATATGTCTGATATATTTGGATGATTATATTTTATAGATCTGATAAGAATTTGAAATTTATATTATACATCTAACAAAATCTATCTTTATATTATTATTAAATAGAAGTCATAGGTACATAAGCAAAATATGTAAATTAACATTAATTTTAAAATAATTACTTATTTAATAATAAGTTTAGTTACATTTGATGGTTAGGTCATTTAGAATATTGATATAATGATGTGCTGTATTTTTATTTTTTATTTAGCTGAACGTGCTTTAGATACCATGAACTTTGATATACTTAAAGGGCGTCCAATGAGAATTATGTGGTCTCAAAGAGATCCATCACTCAGAAAATCTGGGGTTGGAAATGTGTTCATCAAGAACTTGGATAGGAGTATTGATAATAAAGCCATGTATGATACGTTTTCTGCTTTTGGAAACATATTGAGCTGTAAAGTAAGTAATTATTAATAATGTAAGTTGGTGTATGTATGCTAATCATTTCTCTTAATTAATATAAAAGAGTTATTAATAATTTATGTCCATAATTCATTATGTATGATTTTATGTAAATAAAATATTTATATACCTAACACAATTTAATGCAAAAAAAAAGTGTAAACTGATAGTTGAAAATAAAACAATTGAGTATATACTCTATTCAGAATAAGAAAGGTCCTCAGCGGCCAACTTCTACACATGGACGTGGCATTGTTTCTAGATTTTATACGAGCGCTACAATCTGTGGGAGCGTCGCAGCATTCTAATATCAACAATAAACTTGTAAACATAATTTAAAATATACTATACTAGCTTAATGACCGTCATGCGGGGTAATGACACGAATAGTATGTCTACTCGGCGTCACCGGCACACAATGCTACAAGTATTGAACGCTAATCGGGTAATAGAAATGGTAGGGAAAACGTCTGACCGTAATCGACAAAAACACTTCGCTGCCAAGGACCTTTCTTATTCTAAATAGAGTATAGGTATTTCTTACCATTACATAGTATAGTTATAAATGTTGACAATTCCTAAACCAGCTTAGGAAGTTTTAATAATTGCTATCAATAGACAATAATTGTGTAATTTCAAGTTTCATTATTTTCATAACTCGCTTTCAGATTCTTGAGGTACTTGCATCATTAAAACCAATAATTGTAAATTTATATTAACTACAAAATATAATTCCAATACAGAAAAATGTAATAATAATATATTGTGTGTTTTATATATATATATTTATATTTCTTTAAACTAATTAAATATAAAAATGTAAAATACTGCCTACTAATTACAAACAAAACGCCTATAATAAATAAATACAACAAACAGGACAACGCATATAAACTTTTTTTTAAATTTTGGAAGAAGCAATTAAATTTTAAGATTTTAAAGAGAGATATGTTTTCTATAAAATGTATGAGGAATAAGAAACAATCAACAAATTATAAATATTATATAAATTCAATATTAATGGCTGCTAGAATTAAAAAGGTGTAAAGGATGCCCACTTTTTTTCACCTGCATTATTCAATTTCTTTATTGAAAAATCAATAAATGTAGTAAACTTTTGGTTAAAGTGAAAATAGGAAAGGTACTAATACCAATCCAGCTTTACTGATGAGGATGACGTTATAATTGTTCTTGCAACATCAGATGTTGACTTGCAAGCTGTGTTAATTCTTATGAATACAGTCTGAGTCTAAATGTAGATTAGATAAAATCTGATATGCTGCAAGAAAAGCATACCGTCTATAAATATAACAAAGAAATTATTTGAGTAGACCATTTCAAATACTTAGGCAGAATTATAACATATGATGAAAAGTCAAAAGCAGGATAGGTCAAACAAAAAAATACATTCCTTAAAAAGAAAAAATTATGAACATAATAAAATGCAGAATAAAATGCTCATAAAAACATACATATGGACGAGGACAATTATGATAAAAAAAATAAAGACATAAAATAGCACTTGTATGTAAAAAAGTCAATAAAAATAATAAATTACTCAAATACTGTTAATTCTGGGGTTAATTCCTAGCTGATTTAGAAAATGTCATCATTATTTCCGGTAACAATTGTGTATCATTATATTTTTTAACAAAGTTTGAACGTATGTAAATGTCTTATAATATAACTCGTATATTAATAATCAAATTTAATTTTAATTTTTAACTAGGTTGCTCAAGATGAAACTGGTCAATCCAAAGGTTATGGATTTGTTCATTTTGAAATGGAACAATCCGCCACTCAATCTATTGAAAAAGTAAATGGTATGTTACTTAATGGCAAAAAAGTATTTGTTGGTCGATTTGTTGGCAGAAAAGATCGTGAAAAAGAACTAGGCCAAAAAGCTAAACTTTATACTAATGTTTATATAAAAAACTTGGATGAAAATGTCAACGATAAAGAATTATTTGAGATGTTTGAAAAATATGGTTCTATTACTAGCTTCAAGGTTTTTATATTTATTTTATATAAATTAAATTAATTCTTATAAATCTATTATTTATTCAAAATAATATTTTTATTTTTAGGTTATGTTTAGAGATGATGGAAGTTCTAGGGGTTTTGGATTTGTAGCCTTTGAAGATCCAGAAGAAGCTGAAAAAGCTGTAACTGAACTCCACGGTAAAGAAAGTCCAGAAGGAAAGGTTAGTATTTTAATATATTAATAATATTTAAATTATATATATTATAATAAAATGTTTTACTGTTTTAGACATATTATGTAGGACGTGCTCAGAAGAAAGCTGAACGTCAACAAGAATTAAAACGTAAATTTGAGCAATACAAAATTGAACGTATGAATAGGTATCAGGGTGTTAACTTGTATGTGAAAAATCTAGATGATACTATTGATGATGAACGTTTACGCAAAGAATTTAGTGTTTTTGGGACTATTACAAGTGCAAAAGTAATTATATAATTTATTACTTAAAATTCAACAATTTAAAATAAATTAACTACTTAGGTTATGATGGACGATGGTCGCAGTAAGGGCTTTGGTTTTGTATGTTTTTCATCTCCGGAAGAAGCTACTAAAGCAGTTACTGACATGAATGGTCGCATTGTTGGTACAAAACCACTGTATGTTGCATTAGCTCAACGCAAAGAAGATCGTAAAGCACATTTAGATTCTCAATACTTACAACGCAATACAAATATTAGAATGCAATCTATTGGTCCGGTAAGTGAATCATATAATATATTTTAAAGCGTTTATCATTTGCATATTGATATTATTTTATTATAACTATAGATATACCAGCCTGGTGGTTCAAGTGGTTATTTCGTACCTACTATTCCGCAACCACAGCGTTTCTATGGACCTACTCAAATGACTCAGATTCGTCCTCAGCCTAGATGGGCTGCTCAACCACAAGTTAGGGCTGGAACTCCTCAAGCTGCTGCAGCAGGTAATTTATATATTCATATTAGTATTCAATTAGTTTATTTAATTTTAAAATATATTAATTTCTTCTTAAATGAGTAATAACGTATCATGAAATAATATTAATATATATAATTAACTTTTCCTATTTATTAGGTTATCCGAATATGACTACTCAATACCGAAACATTGGAGCACGAGCTCCTGTCCCTGCAGGACAACAAGCTGCATTAGCTAGAAATGCTATGGTTGATAGAAGTGCTAGACCTATAAGTACTGCTCAACAACAGATGCCCGGCACTATTCCAGCAGGAAGTGTACGCGTTCCTGGAACACGTGGTGCTGGTGCTGGTGGATATAAGTATACTGCTAATATGCGAAATCCACCTGGTCAAGCTCAAGGTATGGGACAATCACAACCAGGTCAACCACCAGCTCCAGTGCAAGCTGCTGTACATGTACATGGACAAGAACCACTTACTGCTACTATGTTGGCCACTGCCAAACCAGAAGATCAAAAGCAAATGTTAGGAGAAAGACTTTTCCCACTTATTCAGGTAACAATTATTTTTACAATGCTATTAATGTTGTGTACTAATTAAATTATATTATAGCGAATGTATCCGGACTTAACTGGTAAAATCACTGGTATGTTATTGGAGATTGATAACTCTGACTTACTTCATATGTTGGAACACCATGAATCATTGAAAAACAAAGTAGAAGAAGCAGTTGCTGTACTTCAAGCCCATCAAGCTCAAACGCAAGTGAAAAAAGAATAATTCCAAATAAGCCTTGACTTAATTTTTGTTCATAATTACATTTCAAGAATATTTTTATTTTAAATTAACCTTTCATTCAA
Source organism: Tetraneura akinire (assembly GCA_021307375.1). NCBI lineage: Eukaryota > Metazoa > Arthropoda > Insecta > Hemiptera > Aphididae > Tetraneura > Tetraneura akinire. Next base: position 7,298,090 of record JAIUCT010000016.1, on the reverse strand, counting down.
ATATTTTTCTTTAAAAAGAATTAAAAAAAAAATTAAGTAAAAAAGAAAATGAACGCATAAAAAAATGTAATTAAAAAAAAAAAAAACAAAAAAATGGAAAAATGTGAATAATGTTAAAAAAAAATTACATATAAACAATTGAACCAAACTAAAATATAGTTATGGTTTCAATTTCGGTAGTTAAACCACCACAACACCCTCTGTTTTGAATATATTTTTCATTTGACAACTGGTACTATTTCTTATGTATTGTCACCTTTATTGTTTATTAATCAAATATTGTTCATATGTGACAAAATACAAAGAAAATGTTTTAAATCCATAACATTGAGGTGTTGTGGCTACTACTTTTAATTTTCAATTCATTTATATTTTTACATACAATTGTACTCTCTTTGGTCAAAAATGAAATAACTTCTATAATATGATAGTTTCTAAAAATTACACATTTTGTTACATATTTATTCTTTGCAATAAAAATCGGTACTGAGAGTACCATTGAATTACACAAATATTTAAAGTTATTTATTTCTACCATTTTTTATCCTATAAATTATATTATACTATCCTTTTAAAATAAATATTACCAAATTTATTTTAATAAAAAGTTGGACAAAAGAAAAGAAAAACAAATTTCAATTAGTTACAATAATAAATATTGTGTTTTCTTTGTGAAATAAAATGAAATATTAAATTTATAATGTAAACTAATAAATTTACTTTAGGGTTTAGGCATACAACAGAGTAACTGTGATATCTGAATTGAACTATAATACACAATTTCAGCTTCTAAAACAATTTTATCTAGCATAGTAATTAATTGTTGATAAAAAAAAAATATATATAAAAACCCAACATTAAAGAAACTAAAATAATAAAATAATTCAGTAAAGTATATAATACAAATTAACAATAGCAGCACAGACCAGTAAAAATAAGTTTAATCACAATCCGTTGAATTAAAATATATATAAAAGTTATAACAATTATTAATGTACAAAATATCTTAATCTAAAGCATTTTTATATGAATTTGCCAGTGTGATTGAAGCAGTCAATAAACACGATCGTTGACTTACACCAGTCATTACTTCTTGCCACTCTGATGGATGTACCTAATTAGTAAATGATTTGTGATGATGAATTATAATTATATTAATTAATAAAATTACCTGTTTACTTACTTTTAAATTACTAGCCATGAAATGTGCAACAGGTATACTAAGACCAGTTGAAATATGTTCATAATCTTTAGGTGTATCTTCACTGATCAGTGCTACAATTGAAGTTGGTACTGGAACGCTTTGCGTATAAACTTCTAAATCTATATTTCTTTCCATATCATTAAGTTTTAAAAGACCAAATTCATACCACCTAATTTAAACATATAAACTCATTTAATATATAAACTCATTCCCAGAATAATGTTGAACAAGAAGAGTGACCTGTTGTGAAATACAAGCCTAAAGAATAGTGTTAAATTTTAGAATGCAATAATATGTCACATTCTGAGCGAAGTTCAGATAATATATGTATTGATTAAAATTTTTATGAAAAATATAAACTCATAGATATACATTTAGATTTCAGCGTAAGAATTCCAAAATATTATCACATATATTAAGTACATATAAGAACACGATACAAATTTCAAGTATCTAAGTTTGATACAAATGCCTAGAAAATCACTCTTATCTGAAAGAACTTCGCTCAGAATCATTCTTCAATAAAAAAATCAACACTATACTCTTTAGACTTGTATTCTTTCCATAGCAGTAGCCGCACTTCTTTTTATATTTAAAACTAGGAACAAATTGTAATTCTAATATTCACAATAAATTGGAACTGAGTTAAGCAATATGTATTTGAGCTGCAATAAAATAGAATTTTCCAAGAAGAGAAGTAAGAAGAACAATCCATATAATATGAAGATTCTTATATTTTTGATTACCCAAAAAATATCAACTTTTAAACAGATATAAAAAAAATTGAGTATTGGGTTTTTCTAATTTTTTGTTGATATGCTAAGTAATATGTGAATATGCTTCCATAAAATTTTTAAACTTTAAAATCCAAAATTATCAATTTTATCAAACATATAGATAAAAACGAGAATTTTAGGAAATATTCAGTTCTATATTTTCTCAAATAATTAATGTAATATATCATGTTTATTATATAGTACCTATTTGAATATCTAGTAAAATTTTCAAGTCTCTAAGTTCAAAATTGCCTAAATTATCTTAAAATATTGAATTTGATTTCGTCCAAATTTCAGTTTTCATAAAAAATGCCATATTTTCATCATTTTTTTTTTTTTTTTTTTTGCAATTTTTCTTACTCATAAGCCCAAATTTGAAAAAATCTAAAAATGATCTAAATAAAATATCAACTACATCCATTTTTTTACCGAAAACATATGCTATACGTGAAAATTGGAGCATTATTACTGGTTGAATGAGTGTTTACATGCATCATTGTAAAACCAATACATACTTCACTTCGCTCAGAATCTAAAATATATATCAAATGTCTACTTTCCATTCCTAATTAATGATATTAACAAGCGTAGTTCTCCACCTTTTCATAATTTGATCTACCTCTAATCTGTAATTAATTTATTCATTCAAACTATTTAATCTATATTATTTTTTCAATAATTCATGAAAACCTAATACTAGTTGTTGGGAGTTGGTTCCCAAACGTATAGTATTAATGTCATACAACAATAACCTGTAGGCTGTAATCCTGAATTGATAATTATTTGAATATAATAAATATTAAACTAATATACCTATCCAAAGTAACATTACAAGTACATAGCAGTTAACATATTTTTTTTTAATTTGTAATGCAATAAAATTAATTTAATTTATACATACGAGTATATTATTTTAACATTTGATTTTATGTCTTTAAATGAACAATATTTAGTATATATATATACGGTTTAAAAATCATTTGAATAGATTATATACAACGCTATAGCCTTATTACATTTCATTTATTTCTTATCTTATTCTCCCTGGTAACTTCATATATCTAAAGATTTTGTTTCTATTATATTTATCCTTCATTCCATTTTCTTAACCACTATTTTATATTTTTACATTAATAACTTTAACTACCATAATATTTACCTTTTCAATCACCTGAAGTTACTGTGTACTATTTTATTTTCATGCCTTTTTTTTATTTTACTAACCCTAATTACTTAAATATATAAACCTTACTCATTTTTATTTTTATATCTTATACTATTATTTATTTAATTCTTTATAAAATTATGTATAGTGTACGCTCAACTAAATTTCTAATAGTATGTATTCACTCTTATTATTTTAATATTCTTAAATCTGCATTTAAAATCTTTAAATTACTTAGATTCCATTGGTTCTACGATAAACCTTTCAAAGGCAACAATGGGACCTTTTGGGACATGCAACCTAACTGAATCTATACAATATCTAGTGGCTTTAGATACAGCAGGAAATCCAACTAATTGTGCTGCAAAAGGTTGATTTGGTGCTTCAAGGCCCCTAAAAAAAAAAAAAATTAATATTTTATAATTTTTATATATTTATTTAAATATAAATTGTATAATTATTTATGAAATAGTTTTAAAAAAAGACCTAATTACCTAACAACTGCCTTCCCAAAAACTTTTTGGAATCCTTCCCGTACTGCACTAACAACAATTTCTTTTTCAGAAGCAACAACTACATCAGTATTTTCAAAAGTACTGTCTGTAACATAAATATATATTTTATTTTATATATATTTATACGGGACATGCTCAATATAACAAATGTTACATGATAAGGTCTTAAATATGTCTAAATATTATATTAATTACAAAACTTATATTAATTATTTTATTGATTACTAAAGAAGAATGAGGGGTCATTATTGGCGATCCACAAGAGACATGAAATAGGGGAATTATCTAAAAAGTTTGTAGATGAAAGGGGTTAGAAAAGGGGTATGAAATGAGTGGATTGAGGCGGGACTTTAATGTTGATAAGTGATAAGAGAGTTGGAGAATCAATTCGACCAGAAGGAGGTTGGACAAGAAACAAGAATGAAATATTACTCGCCTGTCTGCGATCAACAACTAAATTTATATATATATATAACCTAACTATATATATATAACCTAACTTTATATATAACCTAACTATATATATATATATATATATATATATATATATATATAGATAAAGTATACATATAAAAGTATTTAAGAAATTTTTTTATTTACAATTCAATGTATCTTTCATTTGAGGATCCAAAGTTGTAAGAACAGCATCCACGGAATTCTTCGCTTTTTCAGCGACTATAGAAAAAATACTAGAACTACTTCCCTTCATCCAGTTGAACAAATCTGCTTTGCCAGATACTTGTTCATTCTTAACACTTTTATTATTTTCCTCTTCATTGGGAGAACTACTAGTAGACCCATCTAGGTTCTCTTCGCCTTTACTAGTAATTACTGGTCTGCAAAAAAATATATAAATATCATTTAGTTATATTACAATAATTAAATGTGACTAGATTTACTAACGAAAACATTGGAGTGTGAAAGTTTTGACTTGACATATCTGTTGTATTCAATATAGATTTTGTTTGCATAGGTCTTGGCTCTATATATTAATCAAAAAAAATACATCTAGATTGAAATGAATGGATATAAAAACATTCATGAAATGATTACCTTCTAAAGCATCGGTGACAAAACTTGGCAAAGGAGTAGGCGGTGGTAGTTTTGAGAGAAGCTGATCAGCTCTCGACATTTTACCAGTAGGACCTGCAAATAAACAATTTAAAAAAATGTATAAAATAACATGTTGCATTCATAAATGATGTAATGAAACAATATAAAGTTTTACAAACTTGTCAATTTATCAACATTACTTGGTCTATCCATATTACGTAATTATTTTGTTTACACAAATACCTACAAGATTAAAAATCGTTATTACTATTACTACGCAACTCAGACCGTGTGTACTATAGTCGAACTAAAGAATCCAATGGAACATAAATAATTGTAAATTTTAAAGTGTATAAATTATTAAGATTTTATCTATTGAGTTCAATATTTATTTATTTATCATTAAATATTAATATTATAATTTATTATGAAACTTGTATTGTTAATTGTTGTAACATACCTACATGAGCAACATAATGAATTAAATTAATGAAAAATCAAATAATGACCAAAGAGAAACCAATAAACCAGATATAGAATGACAACATTGTTATCACCATGATAAAAAAGATAGGTATGAATCACGGTTGTATCTACAACCGTGGTATGAATTCATAGAGATAGACCCACAGAATGATGTATAATATAATAAATTATATATATCTGTGCAGTGTGCGTAGACAATAAAAAAAAACACTGTTAAATGGAATATAAATATACCCAATATACAGTATTCGTAATTCGTATAAATATTTGTACTTGTATTTTGTAAATAATATGTCTCTTTAATAATAATAATAAAAATAATAATAATAATGAATAAAATACAAATTATATGTTGAGCAATTGTTTAGTGTTATCACCTTATATACACTTTATTTATTTATAATAAACTTCCATTATAATTTTATAATGGTTAAATGGTTGTATCTTGTATATTGTATTTTGTATCTTGTATCACAGATTAAGTGATGTATTACAAAGAAATGTAAATATAGGGGTCCTGAAGTCGCGGTCCCGAAAACGTGCGGATGATCGCCGCGCGCACAGTGGCCATTTCTCGTCGGTGATGGGTAAACTTACTGTTTCGCGCCAAATATACAATTTTTTATTAAACAGAAATAACATAAAAGATAAAACATAAATAATAATTATATTTAATGAAGAAATATATTTTTTATATAAGAGTATTTATAAAGATAAATAAATATATCATTAACATATTGTGTTCTATTTACGACATTATACTTTATACAATGCAGTCAATGGTATAATATATTGTTTAAGTTTCTATTTTCTTAAAAATAATATGTAAATGTATAAATATGAATCTATTCAGTATTTCAGTGATATTTCGGACCACAGATCAGAATACTTCGGACTTAAGAATGTAAAATACATAAAAAATTATAAAAAAAAAATTTGATTTACGCGCGCAACTAAATGATAACTATATGATAACAGAATAACAGTATATGCGCGCGCAAACTCTATTGCCTTCGCAGCCAAGTTTTGAGACTGCGGTGAAGCGTTCGTGATAATCCTGCCTCGTCGCATAACCACAGAGTAGACTTAGACTAGAAATTTCATTTATTCTGTGGCATAACCACATCATCTTAAATATAATCGTGGTCCGTAATGCCAGACGTGTAGATGTAACCGTAATACACCTATAAAAATGTTCGTTATGGATATCCGATTTATTCTATGATCCGATATAGTACATTAGTACTTTATCAGTACACAGTACATTTAAATAACAATTACAAAGTACACCGTGAATTTAACGCATATTTCATATTCATTGCATATAACTAATTGTTAATATTGGACAGTCATAGAGTAATATATTCAATTAAATTACAAATTTACAACTAAACTAGAACACAATTATACAGTATAATGGCTGACCAAAACATTTTAGATAAATCCATGAGGAGTGTTTTCGGTACTATTTTTATTTATGTTCTTATTTATTTCGTTACCACTAACTATACTTTATTGTCACTTGTATTTTTAGTGGGAAACATTCCTTATGAGGCTACCGAAGAAAAGTTAAAAGACATATTCAATGAAGTGGGACCTGTTATATCATTCAAGTATAATAACGCATGAACTTTATATTTTAATTCGTCACATTGATGTATTTAACCATTTAAAAAAATAAAAATGTTTACAGATTGGTTTATGACAGAGAAACAGGTAAACCCAAGGGCTATGGATTTTGTGAATATAAAGATCAGGAGACTGCATTAAGCGCTATGCGTAATCTTAATGGGTATGAAATAGGTGGTCGTACCCTACGTGTTGATAACGCTTGTACTGAAAAGTCTAGACTTGAAATGCAATGTAATTTTTTTAACTGTTGTGTACAATATATAAAAGTAATTAATATTTATATTATTTGTGATACAGCCTTAATGATGGGAATGCCTACTTCTGAGAATCATTATGGTGAAGCTGTAAGTGCGGAAAAAGCACCCGAAGCCATAAGTACTGCAGTTGCATCTTTACCACCAGAACAAATGTATGAACTTATGAAACAAATGAAAGTGTGCATTCAGGTATTAATAAAATTATGATTATTCTATTAAATAAAAAAAAATTAATACTCTTAACAAATTTCATAGAATAATCCTACTGAAGCTAGAAATATGTTGCTTCAAAATCCACAACTTGGATATGCATTGTTACAAGCACAAATAATTATGAAAATAGTAGATCCACAAGTTGCTGCTGTAAGTTATTAAATAATTAAAATCTACTCACGCAAACATACATTTTGTTTTATTTGTTTTAACTTTATGAAAAAATATTTAAATTTTCTGACAGAGTATGTTACAACCTTCAAATCAAGTTCCACAAACAGTGATAACTAACACTTCGGCCACTACTGCAACAAATGTCAATCCAACATCTCATGTTCCTATCAATGATAATGTGTGGAATCAACAAAAGCCGTCAATTCTTCCAACAATTCAACCTCATGGTACGTTATACAATTGGTATAAATTAAAATAAATAATAAATAGTAACTTGCTTAAATATTTTAGCTGAAGATATGGATTTACGACAAATGAATCGTATGCGTGTAATGGACCAGGATTTAAGACAACAACCACCAATTCAAATTCCAATCTCTCAACCATTACCAACAATGCCAGTTGAATCTTCTCTTCCACAGCAGTCATTACCGTAAATTATGCTTAAAAACGTATATGCTATATTATATAAAATTATTACTAATTGGTCCACAATTCTTAGAATTTCAAGAGATCCTCGTGGATCAGTAGCAATGGATTCGGATATACGATCTTATACAATTAGAGATCCTAGATCTATCACTAATAATTCAGTACCACCTCCACAAATACCTCCTCAAGTTGTCCAGTCTGCTCGGCCACAGGTTGTACAACAACCAAAACCAGGTTCATCTTCTGATAATGAAAAAGTAATTTTTTGTTGACTATATTATTACAATAAAATTATATTGAATATTTTAAATTATATTTTAGGCTGCTTTAATTATGCAAGTATTGCAGTTAACTGAAGAACAAATAGCAAAATTACCCGCTGAACAGCGTCAAAGTATACTAGTTTTAAAAGAGCAAATAGCCAAATCTGCACAAAGATAAGAAAGTATTCTGTTAATATTTTGGTCCATAATATTAAAATCCTTTATCAAGTGTTTTTTAACATTTTTTTTCTTTATTATTAATATTCAGTAATTAATAAACTTATTATTTAATATTATATAAACAATTATACTCAATTAATAATTTTTAAAATGTAGTTGGTGAATAATTTATTAAAATTAAGTAATACACTCGGCAGTGGCATTAAAGTGCAAATATTCATCTAATATATTCTAATTAGTCTGTTTTCTATCAATACTGAACCACTAATGAACATTTTACATCAATGGCTATATGTTTTTAATGTTTTAAATTATTTATTAATAACAAATTGATTTCACACTCCCATAAATTGTGTCATTGACCATTGTTAACAGTATTTTAGGCTAGTACACATAGTAATATAAACACTGTAAACTATGCACCCAAGTCGGCCTATTAATATATTCTTAACTTGAACAAATTGTAATAATTATATAAGTAATATAAAATAATTATCATATCAGGATTACTTAATTCACTAAACAGAGTAATTACATAATTAATATTTTTATCAACAAAAGTTTTAATAAATTATGGATTTTTATTTTCTTGTCTTTTTAATTTTTTTGTTTGTTTTTTCTTCAATATTAAAGTCTTCTAGATTTTCATCGTCTGCCAATTTCTCTGTTACACCTTTTTTGTCCACTTTTTTAATAAATTCATGGAACATAACATCACCAGTCATGAGTCCTTCTTCCACTTTAATCAACTATAAATATTAAAAATGTATTGTTTAAGTATTTACTGTAAATGATTAATTTATTCACATATTGTTATAAATAAATTTACCTGCAAGGTAAGCCTTGGACCGAGTTCACTCAATCGTATAGCAGATTGAGTACCTACTATATTACCTCGACTGACTAATTTTTGTGGAACAATAACATTAGAACTTCCATTATCCTCAAACTCACTATCAGATAATAATTCTGGTCTACAGGACAATAAAAATAATGTATGTAATAAATGTATTCAATATTTATAAAATATATATTTACTTTAATAAATATTCATCAATATCATTGAAATTTGACAAATCAGGTACTTTACTCTGAACAATTTTTTTGACACCTTTGGATAAGCCAACAGGAACAGTTTTAATAGCATAATGTCTAAATTCTATCAATTTTGTCTCTGGATTGTAATTCATAAGAACACATCTTTTAATGTCATTTAAGTTTACCTAATTGTATAGAAAAAAAATGTATACATTTTTCAATTTAATTGAATTATACAATTTAAATCTTACCTTAGTGACATTAATAGTAGGAAACATATTTTGAAACATAGTGGCCATTAAGTTTATGTGCAATCCTTCACCAGTAAAATTGTTCATAACTATCAATGGCGCATGATTGAACAATTTTGGATTTACCATTTGTTTGCGTAAAGAAGATACAACATCTTTACTAAGTGCATAGTTGTGTAGTTTAAATGTCATTGTGGGACCTTGTGGCAATCTTGCTACTCGAAAATTAACGCCAGTATCTGAACTGGTAAATACACATAAATGTGACACATGCATAGGACCCGCTAAAGACACAAAATCTTTAATTGTATTTTTCTTGTACACCTATTAAATAAATAGAGAATAAAATTATAATATTACAATTACAACTTAAATTATAATATTTGATTTTTGTAAGTACATATTTAAAATTTAAAAATATGTATAATGTATAACCTGCAGTGAAGATGCAGTGAACGGTTCCATAACCTTTCGGAAATCTTTTACTAACTGCAATAAACTTTTTCCAATTTGTCCTCTGTGGATAACAAATGAATGTGGAGCTCTTTTCAATTCTTCTGGTTCTTCATACACTGTTTTCTTTAATTTTTTTAACCTTTTCTGTATTCAACAAATAAATATATCAATACAAAAATTTAAATTAATTAATTTTTATAATTTAAATTTAATGAGAAGATGAAAGCTCAAAAACCTCTGATCTCGCTAGACCTTTTTTTTTATTATTTATTTATAAAAACATACAAACTGTAATTATTAATTACTAATTAATTATATTGAAATAAGCATGTGTGCTATTATACATACAAAACCATGACATACATGAATAAAAAGCAGTCACCTACTGGAGACACCTTATAATATGAATTTATTGATTTATTTATTTTTTTTAATTTATTTTAATTAATAATTTAAGTCTCTGCACCAATTTCATCTTGGTTTATGTGCATTCCCAGGAATGGTTTATATGTATTATATATATTGACAAGGGACGAAATTTCAGATCCTATTTTAGTTATCCTATTTATAGATCTCCAAGATATGATTTTAATAATAGGTAATAAGATTTGATTATAATTATTTATAATTTGTGTAAGAAACTGGGATGATGTACTTTATCAAACACTAGGTCAATATAAAGGAGAATTGCTGAACAATATTCTTATAATTCTAAAGTAGATATGTCAAATAGTGTATTTAATGGATGGTTGAGTGGGTACCAAAGTCAAACTGGGTATGTGGAATAATATTGGTATGTCATTTACAAAAGGAGAAATCCATTTTAATGTTACTTTTTCACAAAAATTTTTGGAAGGAAGGGTAGGTAACTATTCACAAGACCTAAATTTAATTTCATTTTATTAGATTTGTCATTGAACTCAAATTAATTTATATTTTGACTTGTGGTACACAAAAAACAGGACTGTAACTGTGTACCAATTTTTAGTTTCATTAATTAAAATAAAGAATGTATAAATAATATTAATAAAATACATACGTTTTTCTTTACAGTTGATTTACGTTTGGAACCCATTATAAATACAAATGTGAACAAAATAAAACAAATATTTTAATTATATACAACAGTTACTGTTATACATGCATATAGTATTAATTGTTATAGGTAAATATAAAAATTAACTTCTCAAACTATCAATTTTATAACAAATTAATCGATAATCATTGAACAGAAAAATGACAATTCATAAAAATTTAATTTTCAGTATTCACTTAATCACTTCACACTTTCACAGTAACAAAATCACAATTCACAACCACATCTTCAAAACTTTTAAAACAGCTTCTAATCACAAAACACGTGTTTATTATCTGATATACTAACAATAGTTTTATCACTTAGTTTACTGGTGCCATCTATTATAATATTTAAAATTTAAAATAACACCATTGATTATCACAGATATCTATATAATATAGACATATGTTCTGTGATATAGATTTCTGTGTTGATTACCCAGGAATAAAAACCGTATAAATTAAACATTTAATTCAACAAATTCATAGTCTAAATTTAAGAATAGTGTTATTTTTGAATAATGCTGTTTATTTATTTATTAAACAAATCAAAATTATATATATATATATATCAATATTATATGAAGTTGTACATTTTATAAATTTTCAAAGAGTTCATTTAATAGTGATAAGGTGTCCATGACACTGTTATCAATGACGCAGTAGCAGGAAACGAATTATTTAAATTTGTTCATTATCTTTTATAACGAACACGGCTATTGATACTATATAAAATAATAAATAGTTATTCTTATTAAATAACAGGGGCGGCCAAACTTTTTGGCAGAGATATACTAAAAAAGTAAAAAGTAAAAATATATTATTAGTGAAAAAATTAATGAGATCTATTACCTTAGAGGATCGACTTTTATAAAAATGTTTTTGTTTATCGATTACTATATCTATTCCATATCAAAGAAATGGAAAACATATACCTAAAATTGAATGATAATTTATTGTTATCTACCCTCACGATTAATTTAAAAAATAAATTATTACAAGATCTACTTTGAAAATTGAAATCGTCCGCGATCCACCATTTGGCTGCCCCTTTTATATAATATAAATTATTATATTTCAATGTTTGTGATACGATCTTAAATCGTGGTCTGTGATCACGAATTAAATAAAATTTATTGGAGCAATAAAATTATATAATATTATTGTAAATTTGTAAGTACTATTTAATATTATTATAGGTCCTAATCATTAATATAATATTTACTTTCACATTTTTTTACAAACTTTTTACAATTTTTTTCACGTTTTTGATTTTTCCAAAATATATTAAATTAATATTTATAATTTCCATAATTATCAGAATTACCTATTAAAGGTTAATTATTTTGTTTTTCAAACATGAATCTATAAAACAAAATTCTATAGATATTATATCAAACTATGTACGTTTATATAGGTAGGTACATTTATATAAAAAAAATACATTTAAAATTTAGAAAAATGCAAAATTTCTATTTCTATTGGCTATCTTTTAATTTAGATAATAATAGTTCACATGTCGTTTTAGCGTCACCTAACAGCATATTAGTATTCGTCTTATAGAATATTGGGTTTTCAACTGCTGCATATCCATAACCGAGAGACCTCTTCATAACGATTACCTAAATCAAAATTATGTTAATTTAATTAATATTATTTAATTAAATATTATTTATCCAATAATTTATACCTGATTTGCATTCCAAACTTTTAATACAGGCATTCCAGCAATTACTGAATTAGGATCATCTTCAGCGCCAGAATTAACTATATCATTAGCACCGACCACTAATACCAAATCAGTTTTACTAAAATCGTTGTTAATTTCGTCCATTTCTAACATATCTTCGTAAGGTATTCCAGCCTCCGCCAATAAAACATTTAGCTGCCCAGGCATGCGACCTAAATTATTTTATATTTTGAGCAAAACTAAATATTTATTGGTTTTACAATACAATAATGTTTTACAATAATGTGTGTTTTTTTTTATGTTTTTATTTTTTATGTCTGATGAAACATTATCGACCCTAAATAATGCTCCAATTTTCACGAATAGCACATGTGCTGTTAAAAAGTGGATGTAGTTGGTACTTTATTTAGATAATAATTATTCGAATTTCTAAAAATTGACCTTGCTATACGACAAGGAAAAACTACCAAAAAATGAGAAAACTGCACTTTTCATAGAAATTGAAATTTTGACAAAATCGATAAATATTTCACGATAATTTAGGCACTTTTGAATAGAGACTTGAAAATTATACCGTGGGTGTTCAAATAAGGTAGGAGGTAGGTATTATATATTTCGTCATACAATTTTGAAACCGTTACGTTAATTTTTTTATAAAATATAGAACTTTGTATATTTCCTAAAATTCTTTTTTATCTATATAATGTTTGATAAAATTGGCAATTTTGGTTTTTAAGGCATGAACATTTTACTAAATATAATATTCACATATTAATTAACATACCAAAATATTTAAAAAATAACAAATCTCAATTTTTATTTTATTTTATAGCTGTTTATAAAGTTAATCTAAGAATCCAAAAAAAAAGAAGTATTCTTATTATTTCTCAATACTTTTACAATAATGATTAATAAATAATAAAAAAGACAAAAAAAAAATCGAAAAGTTCATTGAATAAATACATAATATATATATCCATAAATATAGTTTCAAAATATTAGAAAAATCTCAAGTATTAATTTTTTTATGGTTGTTCAATGTTGAAATATTAGTAAAATCGATATTTAGAGTATTTACATGAATTTCTATTCTTATATTTCAATATTTTACAATGATGTTAAATAAAATTGACAAAAAGTTTTGAAAATTTGATTGAAGCTTAAATACATGATACTTAACGTGTTAACGTACTGAGTTAAGTAACTCATACGATATTATACCAAATACCTGCTACAGGATGAATACCAAAGCGAACATTTTTTCCACTTTTCTTTAATATTGAAACCATTTCAGCTAATGGATATTGTGCTTTAGCAACACATAATCCATAACCTGTAAAATATGTAATACGTATAAATATATCAACGTGTTTAAATATTTTATATTTCAAGGATTTAGAATAAATATTTATAAATATTTATTGGATAATATTAGATTGAACTTTTGGGAATTGGCAATCGCAATGCATTTTAAAATTAATTGATATCAGATTTTAAAACAAATAATAAAACAATGTTTCGTAATGTTTTTCACTTATAGAATCCATCTTTGATTTTAAAATATTAATATATAGATACATTTATTAGTTTATTACCTCGTTTATTACAGACAAATATAATTTAAATTTAAATATATTTTAGACATTGAACGAAGCGAAAACATCTATTAGTTTCACAATTACACCCAGAAAAAAGTTCCGTAATATTAATGAAAAACGTAATAAAATTAATGAAATTTGGGTATGATTTCGACCCAAGTATATTGATTCATTAAAATAAGTATATATATTTCTTTAAATTATCACATTTAATTTTTAATTAATTTAATTATAATTTTCATAAATTTTAAGAATTTTATTACTTCATTTAATTATATTAAATAGTTGAATTAACTTCCTTCGGCATTGAATTCATTCATCAATATGCCTAAATTGAATTAATCATATCCTATATTTAATGATTTTTTTCATTGATTCTATGATGATGTCTTCCTTGAATTTACTACCGATTTCATTGAAAAATATAATATGCCGGAAAAAATGCAAAAATTTTATAATTCCAACCGGGGATTCGACTTGGTCCACTCTACGTGGGCCATGTATTTCGTCCGTAAGGATTCCTGCCTACCTACGACTCCTAACTGGCCTACCTAACGACTGCGCCACGGGAAATTGTTACAAACCGTTAGAAATTCATATTATTTAAATACTTTCAGTGCGGTTAAAATGTAAAATTTTATTATATTATTAAATTAAACTAAACATTATATTATAATATTATCACTTATCAGTGTCGTATTAAATGAGTGTCCTGGGAATTTATCTCCTCATTTTTTTTGTATTGTATTTTTTTACATTTATTTTTATTTTAAAAATTGTTTGATCGTCTGTCACTTAGATAAAGATAGTAGCTGAAGGGTATGATATCCATACATAATATATAGTAATATATCCATACATATATAAAGTTATAAATATCAATTGAAATTTTTAATATTGTAATAGGTAATAGCTAAACGTAATATTGGAATTCTTTTGATATTGTTTTTTTCTTTATCTCATTAACACAAGAATATGATATGTACCTACTTGATAGTTTATTATTATTTAACATCAAACATAAAACTTTTGAATTATTTAAATGCCGACAAAAAAAATAATATTAAACACAAACGTCACGAATCACGATCAACGTCAGATTTAAAAAAAGCCATAGAGGCATAGAGTAATAAATAGCGAACATAGACATATAATACTATATAGTATATAGTATTATATGTCTATGATAGCGAACAGCACAAACACATTATGGTAAAAAACAATATCATGGTAATCGGTCAATCTATGGTAAAAATAGCAATATTATTTTTTCTCATCATTGACCGTGTTATTAAAATAATGATAATGAACATCAACATAATAATATTTAACATTAAATTAAGTAGATATAGTCATAATTTTTATTCCAAAAAATTCCTTCATTTTTAATACATTTTATAATTATTTCTATGACGCTTTTATTAAATATCATAAAATCAAGTAAAATGTTTTCAAAAATTATTAAATGCAAATCTTTATTTTTATTAATTATTATTCTTTATATTTATGACTCTTACATAGAACCAAAGACACTAGTTTAATGAATTAATAATTATTTCAATGGCATTATATTTATTTTAACACCCATTTACATTAATTTTAAGAAAATTACTAATCATTAAATTAATTAACTATATTCATTGGAACACAGATCAGTTTTTTTCTGAGTGTAGGTATAAGTAATATGTAATAAGTGTATCCTTTTTTTGTATCTGAAGACAGTTTTTCTACTCGAAATAATGCACCGATTTTCACGAACAGCTATGATTCTGGTTGGAAAGTGGATGTAGTTGGTACTTTATTTAGGTCATTTTTCAAATTCCTCAAAATTAACCCTATTCGATATGAAAAACGACTAAAAAACAATGAAAAATTACATTTTTCACGAAAACTGAAATTTCGACGAATTTCACGATAACTCACACAATTTTAACTTAGAGATTTGAAAATTTTACATGGTACCATATATATGTGATAAATAGGGCTCGGATTTATATGTAAATACATATTTTGACTGTGATTTGATAAAGTAATTTAGGTACATGATAAATTTGTTTCAAACAATTTCCAATATAATGAACTATATTTTAGATTCTGAGCGAAGCGAAGAATGTATAGGTTTTACAATGATGTGTGATTTTTTTTTTTGTTTTTTTTTTTCTATGTCTGTGTACAAAAATACTACCCGAAATAATGCTCCGATTTTCACGAATATGGTATGTTTCCGGTAGCAAAGTGTACTTAGTAGTAGTATAGTTACTAGTATACTACATAGTACACTTACATATTACTTAACATCATACTAAAATATTATAAAAATCCCAAGTCACAATTTTTTTTTATAGCCGTTTTAAGTTGATATTTTTAGGAAAACGAAAATCTTAGAATCCATACGTATAAATAAATATTCTGAAAACACTTTTACTACCCGAAATAACGCTTCGATTTTCACCAATAGCGAGTTTCAGATGTAAAAGTGGATGTAGATGGTACTTTATTTGGGTCATTTTTCGAATTTCTCAAAATTGACTATAAGCGGTAGAAAAAACTTCGAAAAAATGACGAAAAAACGGCATTTTTTACGAAAAATGAAATTTTGACGAATTCAATTTTTATATTTCACGATAACTCGGACAATTTTTAAGTTAGAGACTTGAAAATTTTTTTGGGTGTTCACATAGCTATTATATATATTTGGTAAAATTTTGGAACCGTTTTTTAAATTTTTTTACTAAATATAGGCCTTCGAATATTTCGTAAATTTCTCGTTTTTGCGTATATAATGTTTGATAAAATTGTCAATTTTTGGTATTAGGGTCTGAAAATTTTTCTGAAGTATACTTACATATTACTTAACATCATACTAAAATATTAGAAAAATCCCTAATCTCAATTTTTTTTTTATAGCTGTTTTAAGTTGATATTTTTAGTTCAAACGAAAATTATAATCTGACTGAACTTCGCTCAGAATCGTTTTTTTCGATTGCAATGGTTTATCATTGCATTCAAATTCTAAGTAAAATTAAACGCTATGATTCGCACACCTGTATCCTGTGCGGCAGGAGTATCAGCTCATTTTTTATTTTACATATTTTGCCATAAGTACATATTTTTAAATATTTCTCAATAATTCCCTTTTTTCCCTACATATTTCGACAATTTGTTCATTTACGATTTATTAATAATTAATAATTAAAATAATGCATTATTTTATCAATTATTAAACATTTTTTAAATTTCTGTAACTAGGTATTTGTTGGATTAATTTTTCGAAAAATGCATATGAGATATGAGAGGATCCCTTGAAAATGTTGTCCTCTATCTTTTTTATAATGAGTATTTTATCTCTAAAATTACTTTAAAGTATACTTTTTCCTGTTTTTCATGAATATGTTTTTACATTGGAATATGGTGGTATAGCATCCTCTTGACGTAGTTCCGAATCCCGAAATATTAGAAAAATCTCAAGTATCAATTTCTTTTTATAAGTGTTTAAATTTTAAGTTTGAGTAAAACGATATTCAACGTATTTATATGGATTATTTTTATTATATTACAATATTTTACAATAATAAATAAAATTAACAAAAATTTTTAAAATTTTGAAAATTTTATTGAAGCTCTAATATAATTTACTTAACTCAGTTCCAATTACTTTAAATATTACATTGACTTTTTTAAATTTTTTTTATGTAACTATTTAAAGTATAAAAAGCAAGAGAAGATATACAAGAGTAAAGATGATAGTGTTGAATTTTGATAATAAATCATTAAATATTAAAATGATTCTGAGCGAAGTACTGTCAGATTTAAGTATTTAGATGAGTTATTTAGAGGTTTTATTAGTATATATAATATTGAACGTATAGAGACTAATAATGTTAAATTTAAATCAATATACATATATTAGGTATCTGATATTCTGATGAACTTTGCTCAAAATCATATTTCCGAATTTAATGATTTATCCTTGCATTCAAATGTTAATCAAAATTCAACACTATCCTCTTACGCCTATATCCCTCCTTGCTTTTTATTTGTCTTCATCTTACCTGGTGTTATAATAATATTTTTTGAACTCGTCATCAGATCAGCTACATGATCAATATTTGTTTCTGTGTGTGTTCCATAAGCTATTAATGATTTCATTTCATTATTTTGACTAGATCTGTTACCAAAGCCACCAAGTATGACGTTAACTAATGACCGATTCATTGCCTATTAATAATAGGTCGTTAAAATACAATTTTGATTCTTAATATTTATTTTAAGTATAATTAATTGTTTATATATTTTTTTATTTAATTCATTTACTTTACACATAATGTAGGATAAAATAGCACCCGAAGATCCAATCAGCGCTCCAATAATTGTCATCAAATTATTGTTTAACATAAATCCTTCGGCACATAACGCCCATCCTGAATAACTATTTAACACAGTGATCACCACAGGCATGTCAGCGCCTTAAATTAATTATTATTAAAAATAAAATAAATACTTATATAATTATTATTTTTACCAGTGATTTAAATCGTTGATAATAACTGAATAATATCATATTTTGTTCATATATAAACAGAATAAAATCAAACAATTACCTCCTATAGACGATGTCAATGATAAGCCAAGAGCTGCTGAAAAGGCGGTAGCGAACGACAGCGATGTCAAGCCTCCGAACATTGATGGGTCACAATAAAAGTATGCCATAGAACCCAAGTTTCCAACAAAGAGACCAGTGTTAATAACGTGTCTCCCAGGAAGCAATAATGGCGCTGAATTCAGAACACCTTGTAATTTTCCATACGCGATTAATGATCCGCTAAATGTGATGCCACCGATAGATGAACCCAAGCATAATGATGCCTTTATGACATTTGCTGTTGAGTCGGTTGCAGAAAATAATGAAAAGTCGTGCATGAATGTCGCAAAACATGTTAACACTGCAGCTATGCCGACGAGACTAAAAATATAAATATATAAAAATCGTATATATTCTCATTATATTATTGCTTCTATATAACATTAAATATACATAAAAATATAATTTGCAATGTATACATATTAGTATATTACATTATATATTTATACAGTTGTACCTATGAAATCCAGCAACAAGCTGTGGTAAATTAGTAATTTCTATTCGTTTTGCTATGCTCGTACCAATCACTCCTCCGAGGGCAGTGCAAGCTATTATTTGGACTAAAACTTCTGTGGACGGTGCAATATAACCAAGTGTTGAAGCAATACCTCCGCTAACTCCAATCTAAAATCAATCAGAACACCAAATTTATTCTTAAATATTATATTATCCTTCTTGCGCAAATGTACAATGTACTAAAAAATACTATTCTACTGACTATTCCTAGTGCATTTCCAAAACGAGCCGATTTTTGTGAACTCAATGAAGCAATTGCACCGATACAACACAAAGATGATCCCAACGCTACAAAATTATGTATTTCTGATAAACCATTCATAACGCCCCATGAATAACCACCAAAAAATACAGCTGTGGGTATCAAATACAACTCATTGTATTCTGGCGAATCGCCTGGTCTAAGAAATGCATTTTTAATTTTTCTTAATTATATAAAATTATTTTATGAAATAATTATATTTATTTAGATAATTTATAAAAATATAATAAATTATCACCTTTTGAACATTTGTAACATACGTTGAGTCACTATAAATCCGCCAAATACATTAATGAATGATAATAGTGCGGCAGAAGCTGCTAATCCCTACATCAAAAAGACAAAATAGAAATAGGATTAATAATTGTAGATTAAAATTATTTTTTATTAACTTTATATACATTATATAAATTATATAATTACTTGTATAGCGTTTGTAGGATAATACGATCCACCCATTAATAACAATCCTCCGACTGCTGTCACACCTGATATGGCGTTTGTTACGGACATTAATGGTGAATGTAATGCGGGAGTTACATCTTATAAGTTATAACGAACATATTATAAATATGTATATACATTAAATGTTTATAATAAATATTATATAAAACAAAATATAACAAAAAAGATAACGTTTTGAATATAGATATATAAGGTACTCAGTTACTCACCCCAAACAGTGTAATAACCAGATATACTAGCCAATGACAACGTAGATGCCATAATAGAGAAATTATGATTTGGAGACACAGCTCCAAGCGCTAGTATACTACCAAGTCCTGTAGTTAAAGCCAACGAATTTTTCACATGTTTACTGAGATGATCGACGGACGGAGCAGTTGTTACTTGTTTTAACATTGTTACATCATTGGACTCTTTCGGAACTTTCTGCAATTTCGGAGATGATGATGGTGGTGGCCATAATAACTGTCCCGATTTCAAAATAATACTTCCTCTAATAACTTCGTCTTGTAAATTTATCCAAAACTGTTTATCACTCCCGACACTCAATAGAAACTTCGATATATTATTCGAGTATAGAGACGAACTCTGAGAGGGCAACTTAGACGGCATATCAGTTAACCCTACATGCACGACGTCTTTATAACTATAAATTTCGCCTACGCGAGTTGTTTCGATATTTCCTCCTGCTTCAGCGGCTAAATCAACTACAACACTTCCTGGTTTCATTTGTTCTATGTGTTCCTATAAGCCATCTATATTTTAGCAGCTACGAGTATATACCTATATATAAATCCAGTGTATAGTATAATATAATATTTATACTTTTAAAATCAATTTTGGTGCCGGTTTTCCTGGAATTAATGCTGTGGAAATGACAATGTCTACATCTTTAAGTTGTTTAGAAAACAAATCCATCTCAGCTTCAATAAATTCTTTGGACATCTGTTTGCTGTATCCGCCGGAAGTCGATCCGTCTTCCTATACGAAAATAATGTTCAGAATTTTGTAGGATAACAACGACATAAGATTATAATGTATGTTTGATACTTCAAAGTTGGACAAATCACAAATGTGGATACTAATTATTATTAATTTATTACTTATATAAATGAAAAATGTATTTATTTAAATTGTTTTAACTCAATTTTCAATTCCATTAATTAAATACTTAATTTCCCGTTTAATTTTTTGTAGTGTTAAATATTACCTGAAATTAATGACAGTTTTAATAATGTCTGTATAATTTCATAATTAAACAATATTAAACGATAAAAATATATTTAAATTTCTTTTTAGATTAATTTATTATCAACGTAGCTTTATGGACAATATTATTTACATATCATGTTTTTGATAATAATAACCCCAATGAAACCTAATTATTTTATTCGATTTTGTTTATTTATGATGTTTCGTATCAAAAAATACGACAATAATAGGCACATAGGACATAGGAGGGTGTAATGGAGTGCAATTGTAAAATTGTTTGATTTGAGAAAAGAATGAAAAAATGAAATTATTTAAATTAATGGGCAATTGTAAATTGCTCTCAGAGTGAACAGGTAGCAAAATAAATATAGTAAATTGCGCCCTGGACTTTTTATTATGTGTTTTGAGTATAGTAAATTGTACCCATTAAACCATCGTTTCCAATTTTGCACATTATATTGACGTAAAAACCGAATGTATATCGTTTTAACAATAATAATCAATTGTAGAGTTATTAGATTATGTTTTTAATATGAAAGGTACTGCAAGGTAATTGCATTCGAAAAACGATTCTGAGCAAAATTCATCAGATATAATA